>CM055872.1:17822242-18127242 GCA_029582165.1 Portulaca oleracea
GGACTAATTTGGCTAAAGTTTGATAATTTCCCTCGAATGCTATAGCTTCTTCAAGTGCGCCTCCTTTTTCCCCCTTGGTGTAACTTCCTAATTAATTTACCTTTCAAAAGAAGGGCTCCCTTTTAACCTAATCCTTGGACAATGCTGCTTTAATTTCGTAATATTGCTTTTGCTTTTTCTTTAATTGAAGATGAAGATGTAACCTCTCTCCCGTTCAACTTTAAAGAAATAAGTTTTAAAAAATCATTTTATATATGACCCAGTATTAACATATTACAGAAGTATCCCAATGTATTAGGCCAGCCAACTCGAGAACCTTGATCAGCAAAGCTACTTGTAAACTAAATTTAGGTTTGCTAGCTGGTCAAGCAAGGCGGTGCTCGGTAAAAAGAGTAGATTGAACAATGGAAAATTGTTTGTGTGGCGAATAACTGTTATATATCTGAACTGTGTCGGGTTCGGGTCCTAGCTACTAAAACCGGACTTGTGGAAGATGGCAAGAAGAAAGAAATCCCAACCCAACAATTCCACACTAAACCCGCTCATCCGGCAAGTTCAATAACCGATACACATTTTCAAGCAAAAAATTGCTCAGGGGTGCCATACATTCCCCAAAAGTGACTATTTGGGGACCACATTATTTTCTTTTACTCGCTGGGGACCAGATTGTTGTCAAAATATGCTGGTTGGATATTTTCCAACCAAAATAGCCGGAAACAATGAAAAGACTTAAATAACCCTTGACTTATGTGTGAAAAGTCCAGTTTGCCCCTTTTAGTTGCCCGCTCAAATCTGCTAAGTCTCGTTTTCCTTCTTCTTCACTTTCGTAGTTTCATTCTTCTTCTCACTAAATAAATCAACTAAAATTCAAAGATACTATTGAGAACTGGAGAATTGGGAGAACTGGAGAACTGAAGTTCAAGTTTGTCGATTGAGAGCCAGTTTCAGCCAAGCTATTGTCGACAAAGAATCTTGCAGTGGTAAGCATCATTAACGCATTGTATTTCATTTTCGGAAATTAGGGCAGATGCTTAATTTCGAATGTTGGGGATCGAAATTTGACCAAAAATTGTAAGCAAATGGTTTTGTTCAAAAGCTAGGGGTTCAATTTCGTTAATTTGTAAATTTAGGGTTTGAATTTTGCTGATAGTAAAGGGGAATTCGTATGAACAGAACTGGGGATTGTTTGTTGAAATATGTATTGGGTTTGATTGTGATGCACAGGTTGATCCAATGTATTCATTCATTGTCTGATTCAACTCATTGAGGATTTACATCCCAGAGCAGGACTTAGACCGTTACAACCATAAAGAGTTGTTCTGTGAAATTAGGAAGAGGTACACACAAGACTTTGGGAAGTTTCCGGAGTTTGTTGGATTGAATTGGTATCGACCTGGGAAGGAGAACAAGAAGATACCATTGCAAACAGATACTGACTGGAATAATTTTGTGGGTGCATGGTCCAAGTTGGAGAATGTGAAGACATTGCCTGTGGAGATGGTTCAACTGGCTGCGAAGGGGAAGCTTCAACAGCTCGTGGAGAGTATTGATGACAAGCAAATTGGTGATGATGAGATTATTGTTGAAATGAGGGAAATGACACCAAGCCAAGCATTTATATGGGCTGACAACTTGATACAAACACCCATAGATGCTGAGCAAAACCAAGGTGGCAATGACCACACCTGCACCACCATCAACAAAGAAGCCTCCTTCCACAGCTAGTATTGGTCAAAGATTTGGTGCAAGGAAGAAGCTAGAATGCAGAAGGAGTACCAGAAATGTAGCAAAGGCAGCAAGTCATAAAGGAGATGGGGAATCTTCTGGTGGGCCTGGTATGGAGGAATCTTCAAGTGTGTTTGGGCTTGGGTCATCTACTTTTAGGCCTGGTAACATGGAGGAGCTGCAAAATAATAATTGTGGTCCTGCTTCCCCATCACCAACTAAAAGCAAGGATGGTACATCCTCACCTGCTGCATCACATGAAAGAAGGCAAGTTGCAAGATCTCCTCTTTGCTCTCCATCTCAGAGGGAAAGTAATGAGTTTCAGAACACAACATCATCACCAGCTGAAAGTACAAGGAGGCCTTTGACTAGGTCTTTGGCAGCATCAAGTCCTGATAAGCATGGTCCACAACCATCTTCACCTCTTAGGTCTCCACCTTAGAGGGAAATCATTGACCTTCAGAACAAACCATCTTCACCAGCTGAAAGTCCAAGGAGACCATTAACTAGGTTTGTGGCAGCAACAACTCCAGAGAAGCAAGGTGAACAGGCTAGATCTCCTCTTAGCTCACCATCTCAAAGGAGGGCTTCAGATAATTCAGATAAGCAGTCAGCTGAACAAGATATCCCTTCAACCTCAAAAACTCCATCTAAAAAGAAGAAGGCCAAAAGTAAGGAAACAATGAAGCTGGATCCTGCTATGTTGAATAATATGTCAAAGGAATTTTCTGTGCTACAAGCTTCTAACATTCAATAACTGGCAAGGGCAGATGTGAGAGAACTTGATGAGTTCTTTGAGGATGAGAATGGTGAAGGTGGATCTGGGGCTCAATGGCAACTAGAAGATACAGATGATGACAGTGATGATGAAGAGTTTGTTCCAACAGATGAAGAAGAAGAGGATGACAGTGATGATGAGTATGTTGACTCATCTGAAGAGGATGTTTCTGGGTTAGAAGATAATGGAGATGAAGTGGTTGAGGCAAGAATTGATCTCGGAAATGTGGTTGATGAGGATGTGGATCCACGTAAGCAAACTGTGGCTGGAAAGATGGCATCAGTTTATAGTGATGGCCAGGTTTGTACTGAAGGCAGGGAAAATAAAGTTGATATCAAAGCAATGGATATGTTCAGCAGCAAGGAGAAGCTCTTGTATGTGATGATGAGTTATGCAATTCAGAGAGGCTTTATTTTGAATAAGGTGAAGAACAACAGTAAGAGGTATACTATGAATTGCAAAAATGAAAAGTGCACTTTCAGAGTCCATGCAATCTCGATGCAAGATGGTGTAACTTGGCGTATACAGTATGTAAAGGGAAGTCATGTGTGTTATCAAAAAACTAAGCATTATCAAACTGGTGCCAAGTGGGTTAGCAACCAGCTTATGAAGGACTTTACCCTAAACCCCAACATAGATGCCAGGGGGATGCACAACATTCTGTTTGACAGATATGGTGTGTCAGTCCCTGATTACACTAGCTACAGGGCATTGAAGATTATGAAGAAAAGGTTATTTGGCGATCATAATGAAGGTTACTTGAAGCTTCCTCAATACTGTGATGAATTCACCAAAGCCAACCCTGATTCTAAGTGTTTCATCAGCTTCACTGATAGGGGCCCAACTTTAAACCCGACTTTCAAGAGGATTCAAATATGCATTGGACCTGCTATTAAGGCATTCAAGGAGCATTGTAGGGGTTTGATTGGATTGGATGCTCGCTTCTTGAAAGGTCCTTACAAAGGGGTTTTGATGACTGCAATTGGATTCCCAGTTGAAGATGATGAAGAGTGGGCATACTTTATGAATGGACTGGCAGTTGCACTTGAGTCACAACAAGATTCACATCGTTACACCTTCATGGCTGACAGACACCAGGTAATCCTCTTCTTTTTCTTAGTTTATACTCTTATATTTATGTTTAGGTGTTGCTAAAGGTGTCTTATAAGTACTTTGTTCATGTTTGCACCTCAGTCAATTAAGAATGCAGTGGACAAGTTCTTTCCTCAATCAAGGAGGAGAGTGTGTGTGTTGCACCTGTACAAGAACTTTGCTAACAAATTTCCAGGTATGAATACATCAATGTGATGATTTAATCTGCTATAATTCATTTATAAATTATGTTACTCAATTTTTGATCAATCTGCAAACTTTTGTAGGTGCTTGGTACCACTTCTACTTCTACATAGCAGCTAATGCATATTCTGAGACAGTATTCAAGACAGCCATGGAGAAGATAAGGGAGAAAAGTCCAGCTGCATACAACTGGCTAAAGGATGTTGAACCAGTTGAAATCTGGGCAAGGTTTAAGTATGACCAAGGCCTGAAGAGCGACGATAACACAAACAACTTTATTGAGTCCTTCAACCATGCTATCATCAAACACAGAGGTAAGCCAATACTTAGCATGTTGGAAGAAATTAGGAAGGTTATTGGCAAGAGATTTGATAAAAGGTTCAAGTTGGGGTGTAGTTGGGAGACTAAAGTTACACCATTTGTGGACCAAAAATTGAGAAAGACAATAACAGACTCTGGAGCATGTGGTCTGGTACACAGTGCTGGGATGGGTTATTTTGATATTTTGGAGGGTAATGTCAACCACAATGTGAACCTCAATGACCATACTTGTACCTATGGGAAATTTCAGCTCACTGGTTTGCCATGTAAGCATGCCACTAGGTGCATCCACTTTGCAAAACTGGATGTTGAGGATTACATTGCACCTTGCTTCATGGTAGACAAGTATAGGAGTTTGTATGACACCATAGTGAAGCCAATTCCTGACCATACCATGTGGCCTGAGTCTGACCACAAGGAACTTGACCCTCCTCATGAGTTGAAGAAGAGAGGGAGGCCATCAAAGAATAAAAGAAGAGAGTCCAGGAAAGAATTGGCCAAAAAGAAAGATAAGAGGCATGGAACCAAGAGGTGCTCCACTTGTGATAATATTGGCCACAACTACCTGACATGTGGCTTGCCAAGGGATGAAAATGGAAGGTTGGTCAAAACACCAGCAGCACCATCAACAACAGGGAATGCTGATGAAGGAGGTCAGCCAAGGAAGAAGCAAAAGACCAACAACAATAAAAGGAAGAAGAAGACTGGCAATGAAGGGAAGAGTAAGACCAAGGCTAATGGAAGCAATAAGAGAAACAAGTCAAGTGAAGTCCCACATTCAGCCTGAACATGTATTTGGTTGTTATGTATTAGACCCTAATGTCAGACTTATGTATTTGGTTTGTGTCAAGACATGGTTTGTAATGTTTTAGGCATGGCAATTAAGTTCCAGTTGTGTCATTTTGCTTTATGGATGGCATGGTTTGTAATGTTTTAGGCACAATTATGTCAACACTTTTGCAAGCCAAACTGTTTGTGTCATATGCAAGCCAAACAATTTGTGTCAAGACTTTGGTTAGTTGTAGTTTGGTCATGGATTTTGTCATGGATTTTTATTGATTATGATTATGAGTAACTTGAGTACTTTTGTCATGGATTTTTATTTATTCACAAGTGTGACTTTGGTCAGTTGTAGTTTGGTAGATTAGAATGTATAGATTATGAGTAACTTGAGTGTTGCTACTGTTATTTGCAAGCCAAAAAGTTTGTTTATATACATCATTTCAAATTGTAGAGTAGATTGTACAATATACAACATCACAAATTCTCACAATTTCAATTTAATTTCGACAATTCCCAACTTCTCATTGTCTACAAGGTAGCTACATACTTGACAAAGAGTGGCAGATCATATCTATAAGCTACCATCTACCTTTTGCTACCTTCACATAATACATAATACAAGAACTAATACAACTACTGCTGCTGCAGCTAAGAATACAACACATTAACTGTAATCAATTCAAAAGAGACAGAACAACAACCACCAAGAATGCAACAATCACAACCAAAGACCCAATCCCCATCCCACACATCACCATAATCCCCATCTCTTTGTCCAACAATGCCTTCAGTTCAGCATCCTTCTCAACCATCAAAGACATCTGATCGATCAACCCAGATATCTTCACCACCAACTCAACCACTTCCTTCCTCAATTCACCAACCTCATTCTTGCACATACTAAGCAACACAATAGCTTCACCAACCTTATCCTTCAACTGACCTAAATCAGCAGCAACAGTATCCCTTGGCATGTCTACCTCCGCACTTGGCCCTCCCTGCTTCCTCATGTTGTTTACACTACCTGAATCTTCACATTCATCCAACCACCCCAACCATTTTGCACACCTTGGGCACTTTCCATAGACATGATTTGGGTTGTTATTACTCTTTGATATCTTCATAACACCATCCACCCCACACTTACCAACACACACAAACTTGCCATCCACCCAATTAGCCCTTTTGTTGAACCCTTCCATTCCCTTCTTCTCAACGTTCATATCATCTACAACAAAACAAACACAACAATACATATATTACAACAAAATCGACAACTAAACCAAACCAACAACACCTCATTATCACACCCAACTGAACAAACCAAAATCGACAACAAAGTCGACATAAAAAAAATAAACCCTAAACCCAATCGATTCATATGAAATCGACAACAAAAAAAGGAACTATCAAACCCTAATTTTTGAATTTTCAGACTAAAACAACCCCACCATTCAATTGAAGGTTGTCGATCTTCAGAACAATTGAATGTTGTCGATTTTGAATTCGTTTGATGCCATCTCAGACAATGAATTCGTTTAGGACTTACCTGCCATCCTCCTCGACATTGTGACTTGCAAATCTCCTCCTCAAGTCTCCAGCTTCCTCTCTCTAATTTTTTCTCACAAATGTCGACTGAATTTGGTAGTTGGGAGGGAGGACTTAAGTCAGTTTTAAAGACAAAAATTGGAGCCAAAAAAGGGGTATTTTTGTCACTCCAAGGGACTAAATGATTTTTGTGTTGACTCCGGCTATTCTCACCGGATTTTCATAACTTTTGGCCGGAAAATACCCATCCAGCATATTTTGACAACAATCTGGTCCCCAACGAGTAAAAATAATAATAATGTGGTCCCCAAATAGTCACTTTTGGGGAATGTATGGCACCCCTGAGCAATTTTTTGCATTTTCAAGGGGTGGATTGAAGAGTATCGGGTTGGCGTGGTTGGGACGAGCCATTCGTTGGCAAAGCATGGAAAGGCTCAGGTTTGTTCCACCAACCCCGGGGACCAAGGGTTCGGGCTGGGCCGTCCCAAAAATGAGGAGTGTTGAGACTCGGAAGAACCCCAGGAGCAACAACGTTAAAAACCATGGCAGGTGGAGAAGCAAGGGGGGCAGTCGGTGTTCACACCCGAGTCGCCAGGCGTCGCGCCCGCGTCTTGCCTCTGTCAGAGACGTCGCGCCCGCGACCTACTTCGGTCGGCAACAAAATGCTTGGGAGAGACGGACGTCGCGCCCGCGACGGTCCAGGTCGCGCCCGCGACCTACCTCGGCTGACTGGAGTTGGTGGCGGTCAGTAGCAGGTCACGCCCGTGACCATCCTTGTCACGCCCGCGACCTCCCAAGCGACGCGCGTGCGAATTTGTTTTTTCTGCTGAGTTTTTAACCTAGTTTCTATTTAGTATAAATACCATATTTAGCACTCTTTCCTAGGCAGATTATGTTTATGAATGATTTGCTAATGCATTGTTAGGGTTTCTCCCTTCGCTCCCAAAATCTTATTCTTACTTCATCCATTGTTAATGGTGGTGTTAGCAAGTCATTCCTTTATTGATCATTTGGTGGGTGATTCCTTTATGATGGTCATGGTGGGGTGTTAGCAGTGGCGGATCCAGAATTCAAAGTCAGTGGTGTTAGATAATTTTCTTAAAAAACTTGAACACAAATAAACACTAAAACAAACGTCAAAATATAACCAATTCAATTGTAATTCAATAATGGAGTGAAGGGATTGCTTTGTAGGTGTGATTAAAAAAAAAGGGTTTGCATTAAACTATCAACAGGTGTCATTGGAACTGCTAGGTATTTAGATTTTCGGTTTTGCTAAATGTCGCCCTGAGGGCGATGGCTAAGAGTTATTTATATCCAACAATATAAGGATTCTAATAGATGCTAAGAATCCTATCTAGTTAATTTTGGATATTTTATATAATCTTATCTTTGGTTACCATTAATAAGTAAAAAAAAATTACTAAGGGGTACCCTAATTTTTGGTGAAATGTTTTTCTGGTACCCCAACTTTTAAAAACTAATTTTGGGGTACCCTAACTTTTAGAATTAGAAATAATTAGGTGAATTTTCAGCTAATGATTTGAATTCACTGGTGAGTTTTAGGTAGGAAATTGATTAAATATTTTTGTGGACGAAAATGTCCTTTGTTTTTGTGGACGAAAATGATTTGAATCAATCGGAGTTTCGCCGGAAATTCACCTAATAATTTCTAATCCTAAAAGTAAGGGTACCCCAAAATTAGTTTAGAAAAGTTAGGGTACCAAAAAATTGTTTCTTCAAAAGTTATGGTGCCTCTAATTAATTTTTTGATAATATATTTAGTTGCTTTTTAAAGCTCACTAATTTTTTCTTTTTTTTTTTTTAAAAAAAAAAAAGCAAAACCTTAATCACCCTCTATGCTCCCCACATGGCCACGCCTCTCTGGATGCAAGCTTAAGCATATAATTTTTCTGGAAATGTCTAATGTCTCTTCTCCTAATTGGCCATGGACTCCACCCCCAACTCTAATCCTCCATGGATGTCCATAGATTGTATTTGCCATTATGAGCTATGCCACAAAAAGAGTTAGAAATTTCCTTTTCCTTTGTAACAGAAGCACTGAACAACTTATAACCCTAATTTGACCACAATCCTATGAATTTAGTCAATAATTGCAAACCCAAATACCAAAGTAAACTGGAACCAAGATTATTGGTAACCAAATTCAAACAAGGAAATATATATAAAGTACAATTCGTCACTTTAGATAGGATGAATGACTTGATTAGTTTTGTGATTTTCTGCATTGGATGAAAGGAAGAAGCAGAAGGGACATTACTGGACACATGGCCGCCAAATCGCAAGCATTGGCAAACATCCATGGAAGGTTCATGGGTTATAGATTTAATTTGTCCGATTAGAATTAGGTGGATACTACATTGTAATTACGAAAAAAGTTTGTAATAATTCCCATAAAGGAACAAATCTTCAAAATGTTTTCTTTTAGATTTTTATTAGATAAGATTTTAGAATATATCCAAAATTGTTTTTTGAGAGAGGAATATATCCAAAATTAATTAGATAAGATTCTTCTTAAACATCGCCCTCAGGGCGACATTTAGCAAAACCGTTATATTTTATATTTATTTGTCGCCTATAAAACGAGGCGTTAAGGATTGATCCTGTGACCAACATGACATGAGAGCTCCAATTTCTTGCACGCACAAGCACTACCAGGCTACCCAATCTTTTATGATTTTCTTTCATGTCAAATAGTATATAATGTAAATAATTTTCCCTTTTTTTTGTAAACAATTTTTTTTTTTAAAAAAAATGAGTGGTGTCAATTGACACCACTCCTCCTAATGTGGATCCGCCCCTGAGTGTTAGGTTTTGGTGGTGGATTCTCATTTATCCAAAATAATATCCAATCCCTTTGGTGTGCAAGCTTTATGTCTTGGTTGTTTTTTATTGTTATTCAAGTTCATGGTTATTATTGTGATGATTCAAGCATGGGTGTTTGAGAGTTGCTTCATTTTCTCTCTATTCTATTGATTATGGATGCTCAAGAGGTCTTCTCTCTTCTTCTCTTCAAGAACCACTCAAGCTAAGTTTATTATTCAATCCACCGTGCATCGGGAACCGCTCCATTTGGTATCAGAGCTCAAGGTTTGCTTACCTTGAGTTTTGTGTTCACTTTTTCCATTGTTCTTGCTAGTTTGTTCTCTATTGTTGGATTTGGGTATTTTGGATGCAAATATTGGTGTTCCTCATCCCCTTGTGCCTCCAAGTGTATTGGAGAATCTTTTGTTGTATTGTGTTTGTGATTTTTGAAGCATTTTTGAGCTTTGAGGAGAAGTTGGAAATTTGTGCCCACAAGATGTTCGATGAAATGCCCAAGTGAGAAAAACACAAAGAACTCTTAGCCAAATACATGAAAACCCCCAAACTCCACAAAATACCCGAAACACGTACCGTCCCATACCCTTTCTCTCGATATGATGGTCACGATAATTCCGATCGAGAGGAACCTAGCCACCGGAGAAGTCCTCGAGTCTAAGGTATTGAGGACCGACTCGCCACCATGGACGAGCGGTTCACCTCCCTTGAGAATCATAACGCCAATATCGAGCGGACTCTTCGGGAAATTGCTGCACAAGTGAACAACCTGACTGTACAACGCCAGGGTCAACCTCATTACGAACGTCCGAGGCGTGCACCAAGCCCTATCCGTCCTCCTCCCAACTTTGAGTCGAGCGACGATGCTAGAGAGGCTCCCCTCGACGTCGAATTCGTCGGGAAGTGCATGATCGACCCCCTCGTCACGATTTCCAGGACATCAAGATCGATATTCCTGAATTCATTGGGTCCAATGATCCGGATGACTACATCGAATGGATCCAATTGATGGATAGGATCTTCGAGACCAAGGAGTATGATGATGAGAAGTCTTATAAGGTCGCGAGCTTGAAACTCACCAAGGCCTCCTCGCTTTGGTTTGAGAATATGAAGGTACAACGGGTTCGTGAAGGAAAGGCAAGGATTTCTGCTTGGACACGGCCTAAACAAGTGATGAATCACCATTTCTTGCCAACACCTACAAGCAAGACGTCTTAAGGAAACTATATGCTCTTAACCAAGGCAAACGATCCGTTGGTGATTACATCTCAGAGTTCGAGCAACTTCTCATTAAAAGTGGCCTTCAAGAGCCGAAAGAGCAAACGATGATGCGATTTTTGAATGGGTTAGATCCTTCGGTTGCCAAGACGGTTGAGGTTCAACCCTACTATTCGATGAACGATTTGTGCAGTTTTGCTCTCCGAGTTGAGCGAAGAAGAATGGAAAGGTCCAACACCAAACCCTTGTCTAGACCCGTCTACTCACCACCTAGCCGACCTCCTCCGGATTCAAACACTCTGAAGTCTAGCAAGACACCCAAGTCCACGCCGGTACTCAGACTTGACAAAGGAAAGGGACTTGCTACGGTGACTCCAACGGAACCTCCTCGACGGACGGAAGGCCGGAAGTGCTTTAAGTGTCATGGTTATGGCCATTTTCAAGCCGATTGTCCAAACCGTCGGGCTTTGACACTCCAAAAGGTCTACGACATCGATGATGAGCTTCGAAAGGCTCAAGAGGAACCTGAAGTGTTGCTTGGAGATGCGAAAACTAGTGATGAGGAGGATGTCGCAGCCATACCCCCCGTGCGTGGAGGCGCACTTGTTTTGAGGAGAGTTTTGCATACCCATGAGACTCCTCTCGACAAGGCCCAACGGGAAATGTTGTTCCAAACGCGGTGCTTCGTAGGTGGAAAAGTGTGCACTCTTGTCATCGATGGAGGGAGTTGCACGAATGTCGCATCTACCACTATGGTCGAGAAGCTTGGCATGCCTCTATTACCGCACCCTCGACCCTATTCTCCCCATTGGCTCAACGATCACAACGGCGTCAAGGTAACTAAACAAGTCTTAGTGAATTTTTCTTTTGGATCTAACTACGATGATTCTCTTGTTTGTGATGTTGTCCGTATGAGCGCTTGCCACATTTTATTGGGTCGACCATGGCAATATGACAAGAAAGCGGTGCACAATGGGTTGAACAACACTTATACATTCACACATAAAGGCAAGAAGGTCAAGCTACTTCCCATTTCTCCCCAAGAAACCGAAACCTCCAAAACCGGGAGGGGTAATGAGTTGAGGAACCTTCTCATGATGAGCGACACAGGGATGAGTGTGCTCTTGGCGAGGATGAGCTACCTTTTGCTTTGTCTTTGCCTTGTAGCGAGCCTAATGAGCTTGAGAGTTCCCAAGCACCACACTTATTTCCCCTACCGCCCCTAAATCCCTCACCTCCACAAAACAAACCTCCTTCTACTTTCTTACATATGGACGATGGGTACATTGTGGGATTTGAAGATTGTGAGATATCTAGCATGATTGTTCGGGGCATTTGGGATGATCGAAGTTTACCGGAGTCAATTGAAGGGAAGTGTCCCGATTTTAACCCCCAAGAGTTGAGGGCAACTCTTTTTCAAGACGGGGAGTATGAACTGTGTCGGGTTCGAGTCCTAGCTACTAAAACCGGGCTCGTGGAAGATGGCAAGATGGAAGAAATATCAACCCAACAATTCCACACTAAACCTGCTCATCTGGGCAAGTTCAAGAACTGATACACCTTCTCAAGGGGTGGATTGAAGAGTATCGGGTTGGCGTGGCTGGGACGAGCCATACGTTGGCAAAGCACGGAAAGGCTCGGGTTTGTTCCACCAATCCCGGGGACCAAGGGTTCGGGCTGGGCCGTCCCGGAAATGAGGAGTGTCGAGACTCGGAAGAACCCCAGGAGCAACAACGTCAAAAACCATGGCAGGTGGAGAAGCAAGGGGGACAGTCGGTGTTCACGCCCGAGTCGCCAGGCATCGCGCCCGCGTCTTGCCTCTGTTAGAGACGTTGCGTCTGCGACCATGTTTGTCGCACCCGTGACGGTCCAGATCGGGTCCGCGACCTACCTCGGCTGACTGGAGTTGGTGGCGGTCAGTAGCAGGTCACGCCCGTGACCGTCCTTGTTACGCCCGCGACCTCCCCAGCGACGCGCATGCGGATTAGTTTTTTCTGCTGAGTTTTTAACCTAATTTCTATTTAGTCTAAATACCATGTTTAGCACTCTTTCCTATGCAGATTATGTTTATGAATGATTTGCTAATGCATTGTTAGGGTTTCTCCCTTTTTCTCTCCCAAAATCTTGTTCTTACTTTATCCATTGTTAATGGTGGTGTTAGCAAGTCATTCCTTTATTGATCATTTGGTGGGTGATTCCTATGGTCATGGTGGGGTGTTAGGTTTTGGTGGTGGATTCTCATTTATCCAAAATAATATCCAATCCCTTTGGTGTGCAAGCTTTATGTCTTGGTTGATTTTGATTGTTATTCAAGTTCATGGTTACTATTGTGATGATTCAAGCATGGTGTTTGAGAGCTGCTTCATTTTCTCTCTATTCTATTGATTATGGATGCTCAAGAGGTCTTCTCTCTTCTTCTCTTCAAGAACCACTCAAGCTAAGTTTATTATTCAATCCACCGCGCATCGGGCGCTCCAATATCATCGGTTAGTTTATAGAGTTTAAAATAACAATTTGTTAAGGGCGTGTTCAGTAAAACTAAAGATTGAAGCAGTTGATGAATAGGAAATAACCGAAAAATGGCCTAACTATTATTATTGTTGTTATTAGTACTAGTGTTAAACCCGAGCTATGCACATGTGTATTAGAAAGTAAATGTTTAATAATTAAAAGGACATTATAATATAAATGTGTATAAAAATTATAATCGAAACTCATAGGTATAAATCGTATAGTACATATTTGCTCACAATAAGTATAACAATACTCGTGATGCACGAGTATGTTAAAAAGTACGTACACATTTAATAATAAAAAGACATCAACAACATAAATATTCATGGAGATTATATATGAAAAATACGTAAATAATAGCATTAGATATGGGTTAATCTATAATCTATATACAAATTTTGAAGGAAAAAAGCAAAAATAATATCATCATTAAAAGAATGACATAATAAACTACTCCAATGAAAATTATATGCTACGAATGTTGAATATAAAGTGGCGTCAATGATGAATCATGTATATGTATCTTACTTCTAAGTGGTGTTTTAGCCCAATACTTCTTGCACCTACAATTAAAATTTAGGGTTTTTGGCCATAAATAATCCGTCTTGGCGCTAGTATCGAATAATCAAAGTGACTTTTTTACATCGGCGATCAGACTTTTCACTATTTTCTCATAACAGTCCAGAATCAATTTCCGGCACTGGAAAGCTGACGTGGCGACCAGAAATTTCCTTCTTGAAGTATGAGTAAACATACTTTCCGGTCGCCACGTCAGCATTCCGATGCCGAAAATTGATTATGGACTGTTATGAGAAAATAGCGAAAAGTATAGACTGTCAGTGGCCAAAAAGTCATTTTGGATTATTCCCAGTTACTTTGGATTATTTATACAATTAAATTAAATGAAACAACCTATATAGATTGAATTTAATGTGTTTAAGTTATATACCTCTTTGTGAAACCGTTTTTCCTCCCAATCTTGAGAAAATGAAACAATAAGCTTAAATGGACTTTTATGACAGTGACTACATAGAAGCATAATCTTAGTTAATTTTAAGTAAACTTTTTTTTTATTCATAATATTTACTTACTATTATAGTTAAGAAGTAAAGATTAATAAATCCATATTTTGAATAAGAATAAATGCACATTTGGCTGATTTGTTTTCATAACAAAATACATTTGCATACATAGTTGATGTGGTAGCATCCACGTATGAAATTTTGTAAAACAAAGAATCTCATATGTTTCCTATAATCACTATTTGAAAACATGCAACAAAATAGTATCATATGTAGAGAGATCAAATGTAATTTCTATTTTGCCCACCTTATGTTTATAGAGGTTAATCCTGCGGCAGACTCGTTGGCAAAAGCGAGTCTTAGGTATAGAGGACAATATTAGTTGCACTCTATGTAGTGCTAGAGATCTATTTTGTATCATTCAAAAAGATAGGTTAGGTAAAACTTTTGAGAGAAGAGCTACCTAACTTATGTTGCTTACCTTAAAAATAAATGTAGAGCTATCATTGTCAACTTATAATCCCACCGTTAAAAGCCAAAAACGTATTTTTTTTGTACCCTTATTTCTAAATCTAAAAAAACGAAGCTAAACTTTCTTGATAAAGATTCCTTAAAAATTGAATTATAATACTTTCTAATTCAATTCAATGATGGATAAATATTTCATTTTTATCAAACCAAAGCGTATTTTTTTTGTACTCTTATTTCTAACTGTGAAAAGAATTACTCTCGTTGGTTTAACTAAGCCTAAATTGTGATCAATAGTCAATAATAGTCTCATACATCATATCAAAATTGTTGGTTAGCTATAATAGTATAAATAACCATCTTATTGTGAATGATAATATGAACCTACTAAACATCCAAATATTTGACCTTTTGTTCTCAACTAAAGCTAGCCATCTAGCATTAACCCTATAACATAACTATTCTATCGCCAATCCAAATTTTACCGACTATGGATTTATCAATCTTGATTCTAACATCAAAACACTTCCAAGTAGCATGAACATGAAAGTATGGAACACAACAACAATGAGAGAGACAAACGTTCCAATACTTTCATTGCAACTCTACGCAAATTCAGCATGTCAGTTTAGGCATCTTCAATTTCTCTACCAATTTATAGATTGCCGAAACCTGTATCATAACAAAGAACATTTCAACTTACTAATTGTTGATTCCTATAGCATGGATTCCAATGATGTATAGAAAGTTGGGTAGAGAAGCAAGGGGGCGAAAAATTTTGAACTAAGAACATTAAACCCAACGGTAGTGATGTACTCCCTCCATTTTTATTTATATGTCGTCTAGAAAATTAATTTAAAAACTTTGACCGTTAATGTCTTAATTTGTATAATGATTCATCATACAAAATTGGTATCGTTATTGATTAAAGATTATATTTTTTTGATAAAAATTTTATATTAGAAATTATTAATTAAAGATTGACATTAAACATCATAAACGACAGATAAAAAAGAACGGAAGGAGTATATCATGGAGTCTTGTACAAAAGTATCAAAAAACTAATTAGAAAGAAGGAATGATAAACGAACTTAGGATATCAATCCAATTTGTGGAATAAATCATACTATCGCTTCCAACCAACAGTCGACAACCAATCCACCGTTGCCGCTACCATGTGTTTGCCAAAACCCTAAAATCCTAATATGCGAAATAGATGAAAATATAAATTAAGAACCATAAAATCAAATAAGGAAGCAAATCGAAACTGGAAAAGAATAAACCTTACAGTCTGAGACTGCGAAGACTATGGATAATGTGGCCATCTCCTACCAAATTGCAGAAATTAGTTATGATTCGAAGTTGAATTGGCCTTCCTTAAACTTGTTGCAACCATAGACACAAATATTTAGGTCTCCACAATGCTGCTGTTTGGAGGGTTTTAGACTGAGAGTAAAAGGTTTTTTTTATTAAAATATCAAAAGAAGAGAGGTAGGAGAAGAAAGAAAAAGGAAGGGTCGTGATTTTTGCCGAGGAGGAGATCGGAGATGTGTTGGAGTTGGGCAGGATTCGTATTTGCAGATTTGTCGAGAACTCAATGGTTGTTTCAAATGTTAATAGTTGCTAGATTGGAAGAGAATGAAAGATGTTTCGATGTTTATATATTAGGTTGGGAGGTAGACTCCTAATTAGATTTGGGTGAGAGAGGTAGAATCCTAATTTGATTTGGGTGAGAGGTAGAGTCCTAATTAGATTTGGTGGGAGTTAGACTCGTAATTGAGTTGGGAAGTGAATTTCTAATTAGATGAGCTAGACTCTTAATCTAATTAGACTTCTTGTTTATTATTTTTTAAATCGATTTCTTTTTTATTATTATTTAATGGGCGGGAATTTTTTTACTGTATTTTCAAATCGATTTTTTTTCTTTAATCTAATTGGCCGATAACCCTACAATCACTCTGAATTGAGTATTTCAAATTTTGAATATATTACTTTTATATTATTATAGATTATTATTATATTATTATTAGTACTAGTAGTAATAGTATTCTACTACCTTATATTGATAGCACATCCACAACTGATCAATTAATTAATAAGATTTCACTATAATAAATTCATAACAAACAACTTTAAAAGAATTACTCCTTCCATCCTATGTTAATTGACACTTATAGTTGACTGTCATAATCTCCAATGTGACACTTTAATTGATAATTTTTACATAACATTTATTAATAATTGCAATATCATAGTTTTATATAGTATTTTTTGTTATGTACGAATCTAATGATAATAATGTAATAGAACAAGTCATCATACATATTAATCAATTTATGGTCAAAATTTTTATAATTTCACTACACAGCTTTCAAAAACGACAATTAATATGGAACCGACGGAATAAATTAAAGAATGATATTAGCTTGCTAAAAACATTGTTGAGAATCAACATATTTTGGATGGCAAGCAACGACAAATAATCACAGTGAAGGGTTTATTACATGCGTAAGTAATTTAACGATGACACGATTATTTTTTTCGAATATTGAGCGCCAAAAGGTTTATAAGTTCAAAGACAATAGTGAACAGCAAAAAACAAGCTAACAATCACCTTCAAAAGAAAATGATACAACCAAACAGCAAAATAAAATAAACACCTTCTCTCTAACTCACATCCTCTCACTCTCCTCTCACTCTCCTCTCAAATTCTCTCTCTAGAATTTTGATTTGTTTTTGAAATTTAACCTAAAATGTCAATAGAAGGTGGTAATTCAAGTGAAGAACAAGAGGTTAGTTTGTAAATTTTAATTCTAAAAAAAAATTAAGACGAAAAAATTTTCCGGAAAAATTGAGGCTGCCGCGCCCAGATCCCGGCGGAGCCGCGGCTCTGCCGTGCGAAACGTGCCTACAGTCATGCTGTCGCCAAGACGATCCGCACGGCAGAGCCGCGGCCGCTGATCTCAAAAGTTCTATTTTTTCCGGAAAAATTTTTCGTCTTAATTTTTTTTTTAAATTTTTATAAAATGTTAATATTATTGTTTATGTAAAAAAATATTATTTATTTATTTATGTTAATATTATTAAGGTAATAAATGTCGTTAATTATAATTGTTCTGTAAATTTTGTTAAAACATATTATTATAAATAAGTTGTTTAGAAGTATTGTTATTATTATTATATTATGCTAATTATTATTGTTAATATTGTTATTTAAATAAAATTTTTATTAATATAATTAATGTTATTAATTATAATTTTTATGTTAATTATGTTTAAATTATGTTAATTAATATTATTAATACAAGTTGTTTATAAGTGTTGATGATATTATTAACAATATTAGTAAATGTTATTAAAAGTATTATTTATTTATTTAAAATAATATCATTATGGTAAATAATGTTGTTAATTGTTATTATTATGTTAATTATGTTACAATTTTTTATTTTTTTATAATATTATTATTATGATAATTAATATTAGAATTGTATGTTATTTATTAATGTTGAAGCTACTAACATTATTATTACGAATTAGTATCCCAGTTATTATTAGTATATTAATAATAATTGTTTTTATTGTTTGAATGTTTTTTTGGAGGACTTTGGCGGGGACGGCGTTGATTACTCCTCCCATTTTGTAACGCAAAATGTGTTCGAGAGTATTGAAGCATTGCAAGAATGGGCCAATGGAGTAGCTGCGGCAATCGGTTTTAGGTTTGTACGGGCTTCGTATAAGAGAAAAGATGCCGATAGTCCGTTAAGGTGTTATTTGAAGTGTTGGAGGTACGGAAAGTATCGTGGCAAATTGAACGATCTAGATGATGCGGCTCGTCGGAGTACGTCAACGAAGTCGTGCCAATGTAAATTCGCCATTGTTGCGTGGACTCGCAACGAAACAGAATGGCGAGTTAGAGTGTGCGACGGTGACCGGGGGAAGCACAATCATGCCTTCATCGTGTACGAGGAAGGGCATCGTCACGGACATCCATTAACCTCTGAAATGAAAGAACATGTCCGGGATATGACCAACACGGGGTGCACACCGGCGACGATACAAACGTCGTTGAAGATTAGGTTCCCCGCCTCTACGATAAACGTGAAGCAAGTATACAACGAGCGGGCAAAGATGCGCACTGAGGAATTGGATGGTAGGACGGCTGCGGGACAATGCTTGCGCATGGCGAAACTCGGCGGGTACGTCTCTTTTGTCGATTATGATGACGATGGCGAGCTTCGTCAGGTTTTTTTATGTCATCCTTACTCGTTGAAGTTGCTACGTACGTACCCAAATGTCATTCTCATTGATACAACGTACAAGACTAACAAGGCAAAGTGGCCTTTATGTGAGCTCGTAGGCATGACACCGACAAACCGCAACTTCCAGATTGCTTACTCGTTCATGCGGGACGAGAAGATGGAATCTTATGAGTGGCTATTGTGGAGAGTGTATGAATTGTTGGGTACCGATGTAATTCCATCCGTGTTTGTGACGGACAAGCAGGATGCTTTGTTGGGGGCTGTTGCCAGGGTTTACCCAAATGTGCATCAACTTTTGTGCGTGTGGCATATTGCGAATGATGTGGAGAACAAAGTGAACGTCCTTACTGGGGGCAAGAAGCTCGGACTCGGGCTTCATTTCAGACATCATTTCTGGAACGGCATTGTACATTCGAAGACTGTTGGAGATTTCAAGGTCAAGTGGAAAGAGGTTGTTAACGCGTGGATCGGGCAAAACAAACCGATAGTTGATTATCTTACGGGGACGCGTGAGTCATAAAGAAAAATTTGTTTGTGCTTGGACCGATAATGTACCTCATATGGGGAACACAGCCACTTCAAGAGTTGAGAGCCAGCATTCATCACTAAAGTATTATATCGGCAGTTCCAGAGGCACCTTCGATCGTGTGTTTGCGAAGATTCACTTTCACTTGGAGAATCAACATACGGAGATTAAGAGGGAGCTTGAACTATCAAGGAGCACGCACAGGCAATTAGGTCGATCTCATTTCTTTAAGAATTTGCTCGGAAGAGTATCTCATCACGCATTGGACCTTATGTCGTATGAGCTCAATAAGATGCTGGCGATGAGGTATGAAAATGAATGCTACTTATGCGATCACCTGGTGTCGAGAACCCACCTCCTCCCGTGCGCGTGTTCTATGATGGAAGTTTACGCATCTGGAGAGCCAATTCCGCTGACACGGATAAATATGTTTTGGAGACAACTTTCAATGATTGGCGATGGTGAAACTGCATGCTCAAATGATATTCCACCAGGTACAGACTTAGAACAATTTGAGGAACTAGCTAACTGTGTTCGGAGAGTGACCAGCGGTGTAATGCGACACGTAAGCGGTGTCCTCAATGGAAAGTTGAATCCGGTGAGTATATTCCTGATCCGCAGACAAGCCCCCCACGGCCCGGCAGACCGAAGACTTCAAAATCAACGCGACGCAATCCCAGTGCGTTTGAGTACGGACGATCATCGGGACGGGGTAGCAAGACAACAACGAATTCGTCAAGGAAAAAGGGAACCAGTTCTTCATCAGTTGGGATGGGGTCAACAGGTTTGCGTATATTTATAGCACTTGTTTGGTTTTAATAATGACTATATATTGTTGTTTATAACTTAAGTTAATATGATTCGCAGGTATCAACCGGATGCGTCAAGATCCGTTCCTGTTCGAGGACGCTTTGCCACATTTCATTCTGCCATACGTCATTGGATGGACGGGTGTGGTAGCTGATGGCAACTGTGGGTTCAGATGCGTGGCCGAGGCAGGTTACGGGGATCAGGAAAAGTTGTCAATCGCTAGGTTCTCAATGAGCACTGAGTTGCGGGCGAGTGAAAATGCATATGTTACTGTGTTTTCTAACAGCAAGGAGATGTTCCTTGAGACACACGCAAGGATTCACGGCCACTTCGCTGGGCCAGCCCCATACGAACATTGGATGTCGGCTCCAAATGACTGATTTCCAGCTGCGACAGCGATGAATATGATGTGGATCTTCTTGTCAACACCTCCTGGTCCACGATCGCAGACAGCTGAACTATGCATATCAATATTACCCATAAGAGGAGGGCCTAGACTTACGGCACCTGCGAAAGTTCAGGGAATTGTGCGATACAATAACCACTTCATGCTTATCCATTTACGGGATGACTGCCCTCTACCGCCGATTCATATTGGATGGCGAGCAGCTAGAGACATAACTGTTCAAGGTTGGGATGAGCCTTTCCAGGCTCGTATTGATAGATGGCAGGCTATTAGGGCCGCTCAACGCCAATGATTGTTGTAGTTGTACCGTTGTATATATATGAATTGCTAATTATATTTATATTGAAAATGATGCATTTAATTGAAACGTTATCGGCAAACATAACATAAATTGTCGCTTAGTTTAGGGTACAATAAAAACACAATAAAAACACAAATTAAAAAACTAAACGCAGAATCAGTTAATTAGTTCAACACAAATTAACACTAAGTTTAAGGTACAATAAAAACAATGAAATTAAACAACACAATCTACTCCTCCTCATCATCGTCTTCCGCCTGGGGGACTTCAATATGCATCTGATGGCACCAACGCCCGTGCAAATCGACCATCTCATCGTACCAAGCACGATTAATTGTCGCTGTCTCATCGTCCGCTTGGAACTGATGCCTCCCTCGTTGAACTAATGATGCCCATGTATAGGCCCACTTTTATAAAAAAAAATACAAAATAATGCGGTCAGACCAGTAAAAAATAAAACAAAAAATAAAACACAAATATTTAATTATGATGAGGGTTTAAGTGTACCTGTTCGTGTGTCGGAAGGTCCTCGACTGTCGATTGGCTTGCGAAGGCATTGTTATTCAAAAATTTGTGTGAATGTGCCGCATACCAGTCGTCGTAAGCGACATCCGATTCCCACGGCACTTGTTTCGTGCGGGGCACATCACGCACTGACATTTTGTTGTATATGCGAAACCCCGCCCAGTCAGCGCTGACGTTAGCATCCACGAATTCCAATTTGTAGGGGCCCTTCGCCGGTCGGTCAGCGCTCTTTGGGACTGATAATCGCCGTGGGACATGTTGTAGGTGCCTTAACTGCCGAACGACGCGATCGGGCATGTACAAATTCGATGATGTCGTATGCACGAATGCCTCCATCAGACAACGCCCCGCTACATGACTTGTACGGCAGACCGTCTGGGCCCAACTCACACGATCCGCATCAACGCATCCAAGGAGGCCTCAATCGCCGTGACGCCGCCCAACTTGGCCGGGCGATGGGGACCACCGCCGCCCGAGGCCCATTAATCGCCGCCCGCGCGCGTGGCCTAAAATCGTGAAAGTACTCGTAGATCCGTGCTCGCAGCAGGTCAAACACCCGCCATCTTGGCTGTCCCGGCCACCGCCGCCATCCCTAATCGGCGGTAAAGGAACGCCAAGGTCACCGCCCCCAAGCAATGCGATCAACGATAACATCGAGCTAGGCCACGGATGCGCCTAATTCTATCCCTCGATTTGTCCACGAGGATAGTGTTTCCGAGCATGCTCAACAACCACGCCCGTATCCTATGGGGAATGGGAAAACTGGTCGATAAACTAATCGACCTCAAATGGGAGTCAGCTATGCCACCTTATCATAAATGCTATCGACCTTCACCGCCATTCCTTTTTCAAAAATCACGCACGCGTCGTTAACGACTTCCCGAGGAAGTCCTTCAGGCATCAAGCCATCAACTGCAAGACCCAATATATGTTGCACATCATGCAACATGATCGTCATTTCACCAAAGGGAAGGTGAAATGTGTTTGTGTCGGGTTTCCACCTCTCAACGAACGCCGAGATCAACGCCGAGTCGATGTGGTCGTACATCAACTCCGGCCAAATTGGTTATTTGGATTCTTCCCAGCGACCGCATTCAGTTCCAACTTGTCGCATCGACCACAACTCCTCAACGCATTCTTCTTCGCTACAATCAAGGACAACACGAGGCGAACGCCGCGACCCTCCCATATTACCCGAGCAATGCGACCTCCAAAGCTCGGTATTAATGAGGGAATTGCAGTCCCCGAACGTTATCACCAATCTTCCAGAATTGTCGCCGCCTCTTCTCGATATTCACATCGACCAGCGTCACCGAGCGTAATCGCTCCTGCCACCGCCGACCGGGCTAACTTCCTGAATCCTCATCGCATGAAACCCGATGGCCCGTAACCCGCCCGAGAGTCGTAAAATTGGCGATGGAGGTCGGGATCATCTGCATCTCGCCCTCGCCTCATTGTCCCCGACCGATGTTGTAGAGTCGCTAGACTCATCCATGGCCCGTTGAGATGGTCAACGAAATCTCGCGTTCGACTACCCGTGTCCTCGGCCGCCTCACGCATCACCTGCATCTGTACCACGACCAGCACGGCGAGTTGACGCAGTCACATTGCGTCTGTGGGGGTCCCCAGACTCACCCCCCCTCCAACCACTCACAAGTCGATTCGCTCGGTCCAGAAACCCTCGACCCTTGCCTTTCCCTACCATTTTAGATCACCTGCAAAATGAAGACATACATAACATAATAATCATTTAAGTCGCAAGAATATGCGCAAATGGGTTAACGTGTGTTGGTTAACTAAGTCGTGTCACGAGGCAAGAGGATCATGTTATTGTCCAAGGAGAGTGTGTTGTTTAACTGTTAATCTATGGTTGAAAAAGACTTTCGTCAGCCGTACCGACTTCTCGTTTAATTGTTTGGTTCCCAAAATAACGCATCGTGATGAAATTGCGAGGCTGTTACTCGGGAGTTAGAAGCATATCGATTCGATACAATGTAATGTTTCTATTGTGGCACAGTGGGCAACAAGATAAGGCGGATCTGAAAAGAATCTAGTAGTGAAGGGTCTAATACAAATCGTGTTGGGCTTTCTTGCATGTAAGATTCACAGTCCATCTACGCAGTTGAATTTGCATCATCGCTCAATGCTTTGATGAACCTATGAATCTTACATGCAAGAAAGTCCAACACGATTTGTACTGCATCTTCACTACTAGCTTCTCTTCAGATCCGCCCACCAGTCGCACAATAGAAACATTGCATCAGACCGAACTGACGCTTCTAACTCCCAGAGCACTACAGACCTCGCTCAATTTCACTGCTAACAGTGGGCTACTTTTTGGGAACCAAACAAATAAACAAGAGTTGATGCGGGGCATTGATTAACCTTCTCAACCATACATTATCAGATTACAACACACACTCTCCTTGGACACTAATATGACCCAAAACTCAACCTCTTTCTTTGACGTATACAACTAACATACTATAACTATACATTAAAATAATTATTATCCTAACCTACCATCACAAAATAACCTATCCACTTACGTATCAACTGGTTGTTGAGTACCTAAGTTATTAAATGGATGTGACATAACTATTATGTCATCATTTGGAGTTATGAGTACATAAATTGACAATTAAGTTGGATTATGAATAAATTACCCATACCAACTATATACGCCAACTTACTTACAAATAACAACCAAAATCATCCAAACTCAACATCCTTCTAACACAACTACATATAAACTATTCGGAATATACACTAACCCGTAAACTTAGCCCTACATCACAATTACGATTTTTTTCTAAGACAATTAATCACTAACATTAACACATGCTTAATCACTAAATAATATTAACGCATCAAATATTAACAACGAATCAATATCACTGATATTAATCACTACTAATTGTCATATTAACACATGCTTAACATTAATATTAATATTAACAATATTAATTTTCATAACACAATATTAATAATATTAATACAATTAATCACTAATAATTATCAAATTAACACATAATTAACTATAATATTCATAATAATATTAATAATTATCATATTTAATAATAACAATATTAACTTTAATAAATATAATATTTAATTTTTATTTATTATTTAACAATAATCTAATAACAATTATTAACAATAATAATATTAATAACAATTATTATCAATAATAATATTAATAAAAATAACAATAACAATATTAATAAACATAACAATAACAATATTAATAAATATAACAATAATAACAATTAATATTAATTTTATTAATATTAAAACAAAAAAACGAAAAAAAAATAAAAAAAGCCATCCGGGACGGCTGCCGCGCAGAACGCACGGCAAGCCGCCGTCGTTGCGGCACCCAGATCCCGGCATGGCCGCGGCCGTGCCGGGATCTAGGCGCCGCACCGGCGGCGGCTTGCCGTGCGTTCTGCGCGGCAGCCGTCCCGGATGGCTTTTTTTATTTTTTTTTCGTTTTTTCGAACGAAATTTAAATTTACAAAATATAAAACCATAAATTCAAATTACAAATTCGAAACATACCTCAAATTCGTCGATTAAATCCCGGTATGAGGGTGGTTTGTGGTGGTTGATGGTTGAGAGCGTTTTTTAGAGAGATAAACTAGAGAGATAGTGGAGAGTGAAGTTATGAGGTTCAAGGGCGTGGGTTGGAAATATTATGCGAAAGGTGGGCGACAATAATAAAAAGGGGGGCGACGAAAAGCAAGCGGGATTCTATAAACTGATATATAGTTGCTCATGCGAAATGATTTAGCACGGCGCCATTGTATTAGTCGTTGGGCAGCGACTTTGCCATGTCGTGTGTCTCTGGTTCGAAACTAGTGAATCAGTATTAATATGTTTATAGTGTGATAATATAATACTAGTGTTCACAGGTAATTTATTTAATGTGTAATAATATAATGACTAGAAGCCTCCTACAAAATATTAGCTTGTAAAACCGTAATAATATAAAGTGTGAACCCAGTTTTAGATATAAATAAGGGAAATTCCAAATGGTACGCACGAACTATTGTCTATTTTAAGTGGTAGACAAATTTTTTATATATTCCAAATTAGGGTTGATCATGGTCCAGTCCAGACGGAAAAATGGATTGGAACGGACTGGAACGAATTCAGTTTGGTCCAGTTCTCGGTCCAAAAAAATGGAAGTTCGGTCTTCGGTCTAGGGACTGGACCGAACCCAAAGACCGAATTGTGGACCGAGGACCGAACAATAATACTCCCTAGCGTTTTTAAGTTTTTAGTCAAGCTGACTTTTTTCTCCACAGTCCACCCTAACCTAACCCTAAGCGCCTCTAACCTCTTTCAGACTTTCACAATTTCATTCACACTTTCACTCTTCAATTTTAATTTTCAAAAATCAAAACCCACATTCAGACATTCTCCCTCTCGGCCTCTCTGAGTCTCTGCAGTCTCTGGTTTTGTCAACTGTTGAGTCTCGCCGACAACTTTCACTCTTAGTCATCTCGCCTGCAGCTTCTCTTTATCGTCCTCCAGCAACTTCTTTCTGTCTGCTCTCACCGTCGCCGGCAGCTTCTCTCACTGTCGCTCACTGTCTGCTCTCATCGTCGCTCTATATGCTCTCAGCCTGTCACCGTCGCCAGCAACTTCTTTGCTCACTCACTGTCCGGCCTCCACTCTCGCTGAACTGCAAAAGTCTCGTGGAAGGGTCGAAATTACAGCAGACTGCCCCTAATTTGGTCCATTTCGGTCGGTCCAGTCCAGGACCAAACTTTTTTCGGTCGGTCCAGTCCCGAACTGAAATAAGTTCGGTCTAGTCCTCGGTCCGGCCCAGTCCATAGTTCGGTCTTCGGTCCAGTCTTGGACCTATGAACAACCCTATTCCAAATGGTAAGCTTACTTAGAAAAAATTTCATCCCGTGAGCCTACTATAACTCACCGTTAGAAATAGGAAAAAAAAAGAAAACAAAAATAAAAAGTTTGAATTGAGAATCAGGCCAGTACCCTGTTCGACAGTTCGACATTATTGAACACACACACAGCATCTCCTTGCTCCTCCTTTGAACGTCTGCCCCATTCGGCGTCGTCGTTGATCGTCGTGGATGCTCGCCAGTGGTCGTCTTCATCGAGACCCAGATCTGTTGCTCAAGCGTCCATTCAATCTACAGGTATGTTTAGTTGAAACTTTCAGGGTTTGAATTTTTAGGGTTTTTTAGTTGAAAATTGATACTAAATTGATACGAAAATTGGCCTAAAACGTTTGGTATTTGAATTTTTAAGGTTTAATGGTACGAAATTTGGGTTCAGAATCAGACCTTGCAATTGAATTTGCTATTTTTAGGGTTCAATGTTTTGGTGCGGTTGAATTTGCGATATCATATGATGAATTTGCTAGGACCTGTGTACTGAATTTTCTATATCAAAATTGCTCTAAAATTGTTGGGCAATAGTTCTCTGATTCTCAATTCAAACTTTTTATTTTTGTTTTCCTTTTTTTTCCCCATTTCTAACGGTAAGTTATAATAGGCTCACGGATGGAATTTTTTTTCTAAGTAAGCCTACCATTTGGAATATATAAAAAGGTGTCTACCACTTGGAATAGACAATAGTTCGTGCCTATCATTTGGAATTTCCCGATAAATAATGTCTAATATCTCACAAAAAAAATAGTGTGCAAAAAAGCTTATGATAGTGTTCAAGCAAAAGTATTTGTGTTAGTGTGCAAAAATGTATATACTAGTGTACAAATGAATTTATGTGAGAGTGCAAAAGAATTTATGCTAATGTGCAAATGAGTTTGTGTTAGTGTGCAAATGTTTGATATTGTTATTTATATGATTATTTTCACTCTTAGCACTGTTATATATACTTATATAGTTTCTCAATTTACAAATAATCTGCTTTTTTTATTTCTCTTTCAAATTTTTGAATTTATTTGGCCTCATTATACGACTTTTCTCAATTAAAAATAATTTGCTAGTTGTTTTTATTTTCAAATTATTTATTTATTTATTTTAATTAATCTAATTGAATTTATATTGTTCACACCACATATGGATAGAAATAATTTCCAGAAACTTCCATAAAAATTAGTCTGCAAATGTATTTATGATAGTGTGCAAAGGAATAGGTACTCATGTGCAAAGGGTCTCACTAGTATGCAAATGGGTCTATATTAGTGTGCAAAGTAATCATGTGTTTGTATGTACAATTTTAATGTGTATGGTATTCTTTTAGTGTGCTTATAGATTATATTGTAGTGGAAACAAAAACCTTGCAATGCGCCATAATGTATAAAGTAACGTACATATCTTGAATGTATAATATATAAAAATATTTAGTGAGCAATATTACTATTATATAGAACAATAAAATTGAGAAAATGCTAAAAAAAATAAACTGAAAAGAATCAAAAGTGAACGTATAGGAAAAGCAAAGAGGGGGGAAATAAAGGAAATCAAAATGAAATGGACAACTATGA
This sequence comes from Portulaca oleracea, assembly GCA_029582165.1. NCBI lineage: Eukaryota > Viridiplantae > Streptophyta > Magnoliopsida > Caryophyllales > Portulacaceae > Portulaca > Portulaca oleracea. The sequence goes on from CM055872.1 coordinate 17,850,071, forward strand.
AAAATTCTAAAACTTGAAAAAAAAAAAGAACAAAAGCATATATTTTTTTTTTCGATAATTTGCAAGACATAAAAGACTAAGAAAGCATCAAAGATGCTACAAAACCGCAACAACAGCAATCCAACAATGAAACAGCAAAAACAAGAAAACAACACAACTCGAAACAAAGAGGAAACAACAGACAAGCAAATAAAACAACTATCTAACATGGTTCTTCATAAGTTCCAGCAAATCCTCCTTGAAGGCCTCAGTCACAGTCTCATGATCTTCCCGAGATATCTTCAATATACGCACAACCTTTGTAGCTCTACAAGCCTCCTCCTCCAGACTATCCAAGGAAAGATCAGAACCAAAAGAAAACACCAAGGCTCAAGGGACTATCACACCCAATCAGCCCTTGTCTTCATTCAACCTCTTCTTCTTTAGCATATTTATAGCCGTCTCCCGGTCTTGTAATATTTTCAGGCCACCTTTATTGCTCATATCAACCGTCAGTCGATCCATCAAATCATCAAAATGCGCTGATTTGCTCCCAGCGAGAGAATTGTAGTTTCGAGATGTCTTCTTAACCCCTTTAGCACGACTAGCTAGGACCACTAGAGTGGATCCTACAATAAAGCACAGAATTACAAGCAGAAATTAAATCAAAAAGATCATTACAAATTGTGAACATTCAAACCCTAAACATTTAATACAAGAGTGGCTCAAACCATGCAGGTAAACTACTAATTCCACCTTCACTTTGCAGCACATCTATAAAATGTTCATTAGGTTTAGGGGGGGAAAAACAAACATCGCTGACGCATGCTGATGAAAAAAGACAAATTTCATTTTTTGGTGATTATTTATTGAACACACAAATATGATGAAAAAAAGGCTATCAATAAAAAAATACTAGCAATATGGAGGAAATAACTTTAAAATGAATTAAAAAATCATAATGTTAAAAAAATACCAAAGATAAAGCTATGGGTATAATTAGAAATCAAACAAAAAAATTATACTACAAACAGCTAACTCTACCAAAACACTTTTTACACAAATAACTAACACAAACAACCAAAGAAAATAGTTAACAAAACAGTCAAAAATCAAACAGCTAACAAAATAGCCAACAGCCAAAAAAAATCATCAACCAACAACTGATTGCCAAACACCCCCTTAGACATTTCATATGATCATGATCATACTCTCGCATAATTAATTTATAATGCTTTTACCCATTCATTATTGCTTGCTAGCTAACAAAGGATAATTTGCACATGCCCTTTCAGTTTATAATATCTGTAAATTCAATCTTAACGTTTTTAAGTTATTATTTACTCACCCTAAACTGTTGAACCAATATCGTTTAGTTATTTTTACGGTGAATTCAGCAACTTTTCCAAGGAATGTGTGAATTGTGATGAAAATTACTTACTGAAATGCTTATAGTTTTTGCAAACAAATTTTATCACATATCATAAATACAATGGAAAATTTGTCAAATTTATCGGAAAAGTAGTTAAATGAAGTTGGCTCAAAACAAAATTAACTTAAAAATATTAGTGTTGAATTTATAAATGTTATAAACACAAAGGGTGAATATGCAAGTTTTCATCTAACAAACTTATCAACTATCCACCATGGGACAATTTTGATGGTCCTGTATACTGTTTACATAAATTAGGTACCTTTAACAATCCGTTCGTATTTATGTGAAGGTTTCGCTCACTAGATTTCTGAGCTTAAAAAATGGGGTTCATATTTAAAAGGATTTTTGGAATTAAATAATTTAATTTTTGGGCAATTTGGATACAACGAACTATTTTTTGAAAGTTAAATTCGATGAAATATATTTAACATCCGATTAGATTGAATGAACTTTCACCGATTTCAACTCGTCCGAAAAGTAACGTGACAAAGGTGATTGCTTACATAAACTATTTACAAGGCGAAAGTTAAAGAAAAAACAACTTGATACCACCGTAAGTGAATTTTCCGACGAGTTAAAACCAGTGAAAGTACATTCACTCTAACAGGATGCTAAGTATAGTTCATCGAGTCCAAATTCCAAAGATCAGTTCATCGTATCCAAATTGACCCAAAGGTTAGATTATTCAATTTCAAAAATCCTTAAAAATATGGAAATTCAAGCTTTTATTTGGGTAGATTATTAGGTAATTATAAATCTACTCCAGTTAGTAGACCTAATATGCGTAATGTTTTTATGGCTTTAAAACATTTAATTTGTGACTCAAGAAAATTTTTAGCCGTTGATGAGTGTAATTTATATATATATATGAACTTGGATGATTTGGAGTAAATTTTGGTGATTTTTGATATCATTGTATGATTTTATACCCAAATTTCTCATTTTATACTTGGTTGGAATTTGATGTGTTTTTGTACGAAATTTGAGAAGAAATTAAGAAAATCAAACTCAAAATCAAGTGCTTGAATCTAAGGGGGTCACAAACAGTAGAACAAATCCATCCCAAGGCCCAAACATCAAGGCCCAAGCGTGAAGGAAGTTCCCTATACCCAACACGGGTGGCAAAACACCCAACTCGGACCCTGCTGGGGTCCAGAGAAGCAAAAAACGAGTCACTGGATGGAACACGACCTGTGTCCAGGAAACTCGGGTTGTGTTGGGTTCAACACGGACTGTGTTGACCAAGCACATACTGTGTTGAACCCTATTTATTGCAAATGTCGTGTCAAATCCCGTAATTGCTATATTGTTCGATTGCATTTTAGGGGTTTTTAGGAACAAAATATTCCTAAGGGTTGTTGTATCCACAGGGATGGGTTTCAGGTTATCAAAAAATTGGTTTGGTAAGGTTTTCAAGTGCGAAAAGGAGTAAATAATTTAAATGAAAGCAAATTAAACTAATGATTCATAATAACAATAATCTAAAAAAATGAATTAAAAGATGAAATAAACCAAAATTGAATGGAAATAAATCTAAACTAAGAATCCAATTAAAAATAATAAATATGGAAACAATAAAACTAATCCCTAACAATGAAATTTAGCACCAGAAATCATACCCTTGATGCACTAAATCTTCACTCTAACTATGAATCCTTCACTTGAACTTTTCCCGAACAAACTAGAAAGTTGTGATTCAGATTACTAAGGATTCTCAAATCCTCACTTGAAGGAGAATTTGTGAACCCTTAATCCTCCTCCTCACTAAAAGTTGGAAGTTGTTGTGACTAGTACTAAAAGATTTGAATAGCAAACATCAATGATAGAGCTAAAGAGAACAAATAACCTTAGGAAAATTACTCATAACAAAAACAAACTTAAACAAAACTAATGAGATCCTAATGAAACTAAACATTAAACTGACTTAATAAATTAACCCCTGAAACTAAACTTACCCAGTTAGACCTCAATTGACCTTACACTGGATTACTTTAATAAACTTAAACAACCCAACCCTAAAACTAGACTCATCAAACAGAAGCAGAACCCTAAGACCTAACCCTAATCTAAAACAAATTTTAACCCTAACTTGCCCCTAACATTCAGATCAAACAAAGGAATAAGGGAAAAGAAGAAAAGGGATTCGACATCCCTACTGCTCAACCGAGACAGAAAGAAAGAAAGAGAAAGAAGAACAAAGCATCTGAATCGAACCTCAAACAGACAGAAGAGAAGAGTGATCAAAACAGGGGGAAAAATAACACCTTCAACTCATGAATTCAACCTAGAATTACTCACTAACGATCCAAAAATCGCATCGATGTCAAATTGAAACCAGATTCAAACTCAGAAATCAAGGAAGAGAAACGGACAGAACCAAGGCATTAATTGAACTAAAACAACTCTCATTAACCCATAACATTTAAGAACAAAACCCAGAAATTCACCACGAAATTCATCAACATTCCCAGAAATTAAAATCTCAAGCATTCGAGAACAAGATTGCATAAGTAGATCTACAAGAGTAACGAAATCAGAGGTACAAAACTAGATTGATTGTGAAAACAGAATCAAACTCAAACCTAAATCTACATCAAACTATCAACCAAAAGCAGTAAATTCGACAACCATTCAAAACGTTTAAAAACAAATTTTTCTTAATATGAATTGCAAGACAAAAATAAACCTAAGGCTAACCCTAAGATCAGATTCGGATCTACTAACCTACGATGATCCCCCCTCGTTCTTATCTTCTTCCTCTTTTATACTTGAACTCGAGCGTCTCTTTCAAACCTCAACCATCGATCTTCTTCAATTTGGATGACTGGGATGTATTTGAATGGTGATGATGATGGATTTTGCATCGAGCTCGAATCTGCAACACGAGAAGAAAAGAAAAGTGATAAATCGAGAGATTTGATGAGAAATTGAGATGAGATGAGAATAAGAATACGAATGATGATGGAAGAGAATGGATGTCGGGATGTTGTTTGTTGACTGAGAATCCGAGAGAAAGAAGAAGAAGAAGAAGAAGAAGAAGAAGAAGAAGAAAGGAGAAAGAAGAAGAAGAAAGAAAGAAAGAAAGAAAGAAAGAGAAAGAGAATCCGAGGAAGAAGAAGAAGAAGAAGAAAGGAGAAAGGGAGAAAGAGAATTGAGAGAATGAGAAAGAGGAAATGAGAGAAAGAGTTAGGGTTTGGGGGGGATTTCATCCGGCTGGGAAAGAAAAGGGAAACGGGTCGGGCATATGAGTTCTCGAGTTGGGTAAACAGATGTGGGTGAAATTAGGCTGGGCTTAAGTGTGGGCTAGGTAGGAGTTGGATTGGATTTTGGCAGTGTGGGTCGAATGGAGTTGGAGCTGGGCCGAGAAAAAGAAAAGAAAGGAAATTTGGGCTGGATTGAATTAGGTAGAAAAAGGAATTAGAAAAAGGAACGAGACCGAACATATATACTTAATGATTCCGGCTGTTTTGTTGATCATTCATCCTAGAAATTACCACCATTGATTGCTTCAATCATCTTCATCTTCATCCATATTCTATTCATAACCATTGTTAGAGCAAGCTAGAGTTGAGAGATATTGTTGAGTTTTTGAAGATCGATTCCAAGTTTTCTATTGAAGTGGAGGAGCAACAGTCCTCGCGGTTTATCATTCAAGCAAGGATCGATTCCATACTCGGTTCATTTCTCATTCTTGTAGATTTTATATGCCTTCTAGTTTATATTTTTATGTGTTTTATAGTTTAATCATGAATAGTGAGTAAATTTATGTAATTTAGGGGATAAACCATTTTTAGTTGCTTTCATGAATTTATGTTTGTTGGATTGAACAAGTATTAATCTAGTTTGAATGCATTTTATTTAACCTTTGATTATGTATGTCATTGTTTTTTATTGGCCATCAAAGATATGGATTTAGATTGTTCAGTGAAGTAACGAAAGGAGAAATTTGATTATCAGAAACCTTAGGATTAAACTAATTATAAAATGAACTAGATATAGAAGATTCTATAATTAGGGGTCATTGATAATTTGACGTTTAACTTAGTTAAAATTGAAATAACCACGAAAGTAGTTGATTGATTTTGCTAAGCTATTCATTTCATTGCCAAAAGTTCGCTACATAAGAATTTATGCTATTATCAATCTAAAATGTATCGAATTAGTGACATACAAGTTCAATCCACTTGATTAGTTCATAGAGTGACTTAGGTTTATCCCCAGAACGTATTTCCTTATTAATTTATCTCGTAAATTGTGTGAATTGTTGCTTTCTTTGCTATTAGATGTGATTAGAAGTAGCATAGATTAATCAAAACGAAAAACCCAATCGATTTAACAATTAGATAGGAGACTAGTTTGGTGTGTAGTTGAGTGAAGTCCATATAAGAACAATCTTGATACATACTAGACCTACATCCGTGCACTTGCGGCGTATCAGCCGCCCACCAAGTGAGACAAAGTCTCTCTCTCCATTTATCCTACTCTCTAATGTTTAGAATGAATTTGATTCATATTAATTTAAAAGTTGTATGGATCCCACTCCAAGCTTTAGTTCAAGCAATGGAGAGAGACAAGGATTTCAAACAGCATCGGGAAGAAAATATGCATTATCACTTCCTTTGCCACCAGTTGGACATTATGGAAGCACATGAATGAAGTTGTCTTTGACAAGAAAATCTAGATCTAAGAATGGTGAGTAATTCCATCAAAAGAAGAGTAACAATGTGGACAACATTATAGAAGGAGAAGATACCATATTTTGATGTCATCAACTAATGAGAAATTCCCAAAAAAATTCAGTTGAAACAAGAACAAGGAATAGACTTTAGCTAGGGATGGAAGGATGAGGAAGAAACACTGCCCAATTAGAGTAGACAAGCCTCGTGGAACAGAAGAATAGAAGGTGCACATAAGGTTTTCCTGCAAGTGATGGTTATAATCTGAAAGGGAGATACTCCTTTAGTACAATATTAATTGACACTAAAAACTTATTTTTTTTATTCCAAAATAATTGTCACTTTCCATTTCTCAATACCTAAACTTATTTTAACTTTAATAATTATGTTAAATTTTTTTTTTTCAATCAATAAAATATACTTCTAGTCATGACATTCTCTCACTACCCACAGCTAGGTATGTGAAAAAACATTTTGAAAAATAATTTTATTAAATTATGTGGGGTGTTTTTCAGTTAAACCTTAGTATATGCAAAATTATGAAATATGTCAATTAATTTGAAATGAAGGAAGCACTAATTTTGTTGAGCCAAAACATCAAAAGGCTCAAGTTTTGCTATTGGATTGTACATGGGCATGTGCTCAAGGGCACAATTTGGTGAATGAATAATTGGGCTAATGCCCTCAACTTTTCAAGAAAAAATTATATGCCTACTTAATATAATTAATTTGATTATATTCTTAAGTGATGATTTATTTTTTGAGAAACATGATAAAAAAAAAAACTAATTTATTTCAAATTAGTAAATAAGTTAATAACTCTCGGGGCGCTCGTTTTCTTCCTTGTCACTTGAGTGATTTGGTTCACCAATGCATGTGGACTATGTCAATTTAGATTCAAATAAGTCTCAATACATATTACATGCACTTAGAAAGTGTGCTCCAAGTAAATACGAGTGAATAATTATACTTTTGAGAGTGAACGACTAGTAGATATAAATAAATAATTATGCTATTGCGAACAGACAATAACCATATTTAAAATACGTGCTCCGGAAACATGTAACAAATTGCAAATAAGTCTTAAAACACTCAATCAAAGTCTTCTCAAAACCATCCTTCCTATATGAGAGTGTACTAACCACAAATAAACCGTTGGCATCCTAGTAAATAGCTCAGGAAAGCATCGTCATTGTTTTTCTTTTTCTTTTTCTTTGGTAGATATGCATTCAGAACAGCAATGAAATAGTACCCTTTTTTTTTTGCCACATTGGACAGCCACAAACAACACAAACGCGATTAGCTCTAATGAAACAAAATGATGATAAGTGTCTTGCCCCAAAACACTGTTTAAATGTCTTCTCCCTAATGAAATCAATACTTATTATCGTTTTTAACCGCATTTTTTTATAAATACTATTAATTATCAATTATAAGAAGCTTGGAATGTGTTGGCTACGCCAACAACTAAAATTGACACTCTAATGAATGAACCTCATCCGTTTGGCATATTTTAGATGTTTTTTTGTAAATTTTAAAAAATATCGATAAATGTGTGATTTTATACAATTTATATATATTATTATTATAGTTATAGAAGTTAATCATGTAACTTTTTTCCAATTTAATTTACAAATATATATATTTTCCATAGTGACAAGATACATAATATGTGTCTTTCACAAGACATTTATCATTTTCCAAACTTAAATAAGAAAACAAATCTAACATCCCACTCCATAACTCCGCTGCTTTACTTGTGTATACCGAAGCCATCCTCGCATTTAGTCAGAAGTAATTAAAGACTCTCTTCCTTTTTTTTGTGTGTGTATACAAATCTTAGGGTTTAGGTGATGAAAACGATCAAAGGAAGAGGCAAAAAATGGCCCCATGGATTGATGACTGCTATCAATGATGAAAAAGGACCGAAAATGACGTTATCGTCTTCATTAGTACCATTCTCATTAAACAATAAACACTGCCCCAACTCTTTGCATTGTGTGACGGTAATTACCACTTTACAATCATAATCTTTAATATAATACTAACTCTCTCCCAAAATATTTGACATATGACTAAATTTTGACCATTGATTATTCACAAATTATAATGAGTTATGATATGAAAATAACTCCTTGTAATTTGTAAATAACTAACAATCACAATTTTTTCAAATGACAGACATTTTGGGATGGAGGTAGTAATTGTCAACTTGAAAATAAAAGAAAACAAAAATCATACATATAGGTTACAAATATTAATATACAATTACAGCAACATTCATTAGTTTTTTTTATATAAATAATATTCATGAGTTAGTCTTTCTTCCATAAAAAATTATTAATCAAATATATCAGTACTGTCAATATAAAAAAATATATATTAAAGTAACATTTAAGAGATATTAAAGTGTATAACTCTAATAAAAAAATCTATATTATTGTTCTATGAAACATAATGATAGATAAATAAATATTAAACTTGAATCTAAATTTACATATAGGTCGCGCTCTGTTATTAGGATTGATAACTATTTTCATTCCAATCCAAACATTATACAATTCCAAAAAAAACATCATCTCTAAAAACACAATTCCCCAAAAAAGAATCTAATCCAATATTAATCCATTCAAACATTATTTTATCCAATCCAAATAACAGGACCATAAATTTATAGTGTTTTTTTCTCATATGGGTTATTAACTTATTATAAAATTACAATGTTCACTACTAAAAATATGTGTATTATCAACCACTTTTTCCAATCAATTTAAAATGGTTGGAAAAACCAACCATTTTAGCAACTATTTAATATTCCAACTATTTTCCAAAAAATTTTGTGGGAAAAATGGTTGGAAATTCCAACCAATTTTGCTAGAATGGTTGGAAAATTTTCCTACCACCCTTTTTCCTACTATTTGAAGATGGTTGGAAAAATGGTTGGTAATTGGATTACTAACCATTTTTCCAACCAATTTCAAATAGTAGGAAAAAGGAGGGTTTTTTGCTTTTTGGACCCTGTATTTTGGGGATATTTACAATCTGGACCCCCATGTTTCAAAGTTTACAATTTGGACCCTATACAATATGGACCCAAAAAATTTTGCCCGAAGTTAAGTTTGACTCCGGTGATTATTAAAATCTTGCATAAATTGACCGATTTACCCTTATTTCATTGATTCATTTATTTTGAATTTCCTTTTGAAATTGACTAGACTGAAGACTTCAACTACACAGCCCATACGCATATCCCACCCTTAGTGACTATTCAACTCCAAACTCCCAGAAACCGAATAAATGAAGGGTAAATTTGGAAGTTCAGAAATAATTAAGGGGCAACTTTGGAAGGAAAAATCAATCAAACAACAATAAGGGCCTCTTTTGGCCGGACCCCTCTAATTATGTCCAAATTGTTGCCGGAAACAAAGTATAGGGTCCAAATTGCAAACTTTGAAACATGGGGGTCCAGATTGTAAATACCCCCAAAATACAGGGTCCAAAAAGCAAAAAACCCGGAAAAAGGATGGTAGAAAAATTTTCCCACCAATTTTAGCAAAATTAGTTGGAATTTCCAACCATTTTTCCCACAAATTTTTTTGAAAAATAGTTGGAATATCAAATGGTTGCTAAAATAGTTGGTTTTTCCAACCATTTTAAATTGGTTGCAAAAAAATGGTTGGTAATACACATATTTTTAGTAGTGGTTACAAGCTATATACGCATATTTTTATATTTACTACCACATGTCACGAAATTTTCCAGAATCATCCGGAATGTCCCGGAATATTCTAGAAATATCCGGAATATTCCGTATCTTTCTTGAGGTCTCTAGAATTCTCTAGACTATTCTAGAATTCCCTAGAATTCCTTAGAGTTCTCTAGGCTACTCATGAATGTCCTACAATATTCTAGAGTACTCTACACATATATAGATTATTGGATACTTGTATAGAAGGTTCTAGAGGCACAATATGGACCGTTAGATCAAATCAATCTCCACCGTCCATTGAGGAGGTGGAAGTGTATAAATACCCCCTTGGGGTCTCATTTGTAATCATCCACCAATTGGAAGCAATACTCAAGAGCATTCTCCCAAACACACTCTTATCTCTCTTCTTATTCTTCAAAGCTTTCTTAGTCTCTTATAGTCTAAGTTAAGCTTGTGAAAGGCTTACTAGCAAACTTCCAATATAAAATCGGGTTAAAGTTTGCTAGCGCCGCACGGGTGTTGTACAAACTAAAGTCACCCCGTGACATTTGGTATAATATCCGGAATATTCCGTATCTTTCTTGAGGTCTCTAGAATTCTCTAGACTATTCTAGAATTCCCTAGAATTCCTTAGAGTTCTCTAGGCTACTCATGAATGTCCTAGAATATTCTAGAGTACTCTACACATATATAGATTATTGGATACTTGTATAGAAGGTTCTAGAGGCACAATATAGACCGTTAGATCAAATCAATCTCCACCGTCCATTGAGGAGGTGGAAGTGTATAAATACCCCCTTGGGGTCTCATTTGTAACCATCCACCAATTGGAAGCAATACTCAAGAGCATTCTCCCAAACACACTCTTATCTCTCTTCTTATTCTTCAAAGCTTTCTTAGTCTCTTATAGTCTAAGTTAAGCTTGTGAAAGGCTTACTAGCAAACTTCCAATATAAAATCGGGTTAAAGTTTGCTAGCGCCGCACGGGTGTTGTACAAACTAAAGTCACCCCGTGACACACATGATTCAAACAGAAATATTTATATTAAGAAAATATATCATAAAAAATAGACAATAACGTAATTCAAACAATTAGTTTTAAAGAAATACTATTTATATTAAGAAATATATCATATTATGATACTACAACTTTTTTCTAAGATATTAATCATAAAGTTATAATTTACTCCTAAAAATAAATTAGCTAAATTAATAAAAGAAATTTCGTACATTACATCACAACTAGAAAAATTACTTTGGCCAACAAAAAATTGTTGTCAGAGTCCAATTTTTGTTGCCCTTTGACATAGTGCTACAAAAACAAATTGTCACGATTTGGTAGTTTTATGCTCAAAGCACAAAGTTCGAACTACAAATTAGTAAAAATGGTAGTACAAGTTAATTGTGATGGGCAACCAAATCTTTTTGTTGCCTTAGTAACTTTTGACAACCATTTTTGTTTAAATTGTTGCCCAATCTATATCAATTGCAACAAAAAAAGTTTTGTTGCCACACATAATGTATTTAACTACAAAATTATTTGATTGCCCTATTTTAGATTAATGTAATAATAATTTTTTTGTTGCCCAAACTACTCTAAATTTGTTGCCCAAACATATTTTTCTTGTTGCGCATGAAAAGTCAAAATCTAGTTAATTAATAATGACAAGTTACTGTTTACAACACTAAATAAATAAGGGAAAGGATAGAAACATGTAAATCTTACTGAGGGCGTTTTAGAAAAATAACAATGGATCTTTTTTTTTTTTTAAAGACATTTAGTTATATGACTTTGATAACGATGAGTTACTACTTACAACACAAAATAAACAATATTAAATAATGATAAAATGCATACGTATCATATATATATATATATATATATATATATAAAGTTTTCTCTCTCTAATTGAGAGCTTCTCTCTCAACAATTTCCGGTCATTTTTCCGGCTAAATCCTTCGAGTGTACTAGCTCCTCTGCTTTGGCTCTTAGAGAGGTTAACTTCTGAGTGTCTTCCTTGTTCGTGAGTTCTGATAATGAGCGAAGAGTGTGCAAATGTCGTTTCGCATTTCAATGCCCTAATTGGAGAGGAGGATTTGTGTCTTCGTTTCATTCCTCCGAAAGCAATTGCTGGAACTCTTTGTGCAGAAATTACAGAGAATGATTACGATAAGGATTCTTGGGATAATTCTGTTTTATGTCGTATTCTTGGCACTACTTTAAATTTTGATGAGATGAATGGTTTTATCCGGGATATATGGAGGGATTTGGTTGTTCTGAAGGTTGTGAAAGCTAATAAGGGGGTGTATGTAGTTAAATTTCATTCTGAAAAACATATGAAGGTAGTTTTGGAGAAGGGGATTTACTATTTCGAAAATAAGCCAATGTTGGTCAGAGTTTGGAATGAGAACTTTTCGATTGATTTGGATTCAGTTACTTCATTACCTGTTTGGGTTATTTTGCCTAAGTTACACTTGCGATATTGGAATTCATCTGGGTTTAGTAAGATTGGGAGTACCTTGGGTATTCTGATTAAAACTTCCTGTCGTACAAGAGAGAAATGTGATTTAACTGCAGCGCGATTGCTTGTTGACATGAATGTGGATGGTATCTATCCTGATAAGGTGCATTTCACTGATAATGGGGTCGTTGTTACCCAGAAGGTCATCTATGATTGGAAGCCAGTAAGATGTACTCATTGTAAGCTGTTTGGGCATTCAGTGGTGGATTGTAAGAAGAAGGTTACTAGCACATTGATACCAATAGAAGCCACAAATAGCAGTGATGTGCAAGTGGTTAATAAATCCCCTCCTCCTCCTTACATTCCCAAACAACCTAATGTTACACCTTCAGTGTAACAACCCAAGAAAAATCACCCTTTAATACGTGTGATTAACATCGTTAATTAAAAATTAGAAAAAGATTAATTTGTAGATTAAATAAAGCGTGTGCTCCTTATTCCTTTTCCTTTATGATTTTACTTTATTTATTTTTTTTATGTATAACCAGTGTACGTTTTTGCAGGGCTTGAACAGTGCAACGCGTTTCTCTTTTATAATCTTTTACGAATCTTTCCTCCGTTAATAGTACCTCTTCTCGATCAGATTAAACATACTCTCATCAAACTCAACCCTCCTTTTTAGGATGATCCTATTAGATGTCTTAAGGTGTTACTTATGAGAAATTAAACGAGAGCTATGTTTACTATTGGTCACCATGGATAATTTTATGGGTTTTATATTTTGGAAATTTTAATTGGGATTTATATGTGTTAAGGATGGGAGGTTAAATTGATAAAAAATTTTGGGCCTTGGGGATCTTGGGCCAGCCGAGTGAGAGAAAGGGAGGAGGGAGTTGGACCCTTTTTATTTAGGGTCCGTTTGGACCTAGGAAAACAGGATGGAAAAAAAATCTCGTGGAAAAAAAATTAGGAGGAAAAAAAAATTTGGGGTAAAGTAAATTTCTTTCTCTTGTTTGGTTTAAGTAAATTTTGAAGGAAAAAAATTGATATTCTATTTAATTTTCTTTTCCTTGTTTGGTTTGAGGAAAAATACATGGAAAAATAAGAGAGAGAGAGAGAGAGAGAGAGAGAAGAGAATTAGAGAGATAGAGAGAGAAAAGAGAGTAAGAGAGAGAGCGATAGAGAGAGAGAGAAAAGAGGGTTAGAGAGAGAGAGAGAGAGAGTAAGAGAGAAAGAACGATCGAGAGAGAGAAAAGAGAGTTAGAGAGAGAGAGCGATAGAGAGGGAGAGAGAAAAAAAAGAGAGTTAGAGAGAGAGAGAGAGAGAGAGAGAGAGAGAGAGAGAATAGAGAGTTAGAGAGAGAGAGAGAGAGAGAAGAGAGTTAGAGAGAGAGAGAGAGAATAGCGAGTTAGAGAGAGAGAGAGAGAGAAGAAAGAGAAGAGACTTAGAGAGAAAGAAGAGAGAGTGTGCGAGAGAAAGAGGGAAGAGAGTTAGAGAGAGAGAGAGAGAGAGAGAGAGAGAGAGAGAGAGAGAAGATACCTAGAGAGAGAGAAAGAGAGAAGAGAGAGAGTGAGAGAGAGAGAGAGAGATAGAAGAAAGTTAGAGAGAGAGAGAGATAGAAGAAAGTTAGAGAGAGAGAGAGAAGAGAGTTAGAGAGAGAGAGAGAGAAAGTTAGAGAGAGAGAAAGAAGAGACTTAGAGAGAGAGAGAGAGAGAGAGAGAGAGACGAGTTAGAGAGAAGATGAAAAGAAAGGTTGGCTTTGATCCAAAAAGTTTTTCTCCCAACTTTCCTTTCATTTTTGAAGGGAAAATGTTTTATTCATTGTTACTCCAAATTTTCCATGCAATTTTCCAACTATTTTTTTTTCCATTCCTTTTTCTTCAATCCAAACAAAGGAAAGATTTTCATTTTCCAAAATAATTTTTTTTCCATGCTATTTTCCAAGATCCAAACGGACCCTTAGTGAATGTTATTTATAAATAGGAGGGAGTATCATCTTAAGCTTTTCAAACTAAAACATCATCCAAGCTCCTTGTGTGTGAGAGACCCCTTGGCTTCCCTCCTCTCTCGCCTGCCCCCTCTGCCGACCGCCGGCCACCAAGGCCGCTGCCGCCGCCGACCACCGGCGCCACCACCTTCATCATATCTTCCCTCCTTTTCCATTTTCAAGTAATATAGGGTGGAAATTCTTGAGTTCTTCAAGGAAAGAAAGGAGGTCTTCAAATTGGAAGAAAGAAAGTGTTTCACTCAAGTGATCGTTGCTCGTGCACTGTTCAAGTCCTTGCTCGTTGGTAGTTTTCATTGTCAAGTACGTGTACTACTTAGCTTTTACTCTATACATGTACTTAAATTATTTATTCTTGTATTATCTTAACTGTGCGCCAAAATGATTCTTATATACGCTTACATGCTGAAATTTTACTACTAAACTTGTCTACGAGAAAGATGCTCTTGTACAAGTAAAACTTTGGTTTTTAGAAGTGAACCTCATGCTTTAAGACCTAGTGTGGTTTGATGAAATTAAAGAGGAAAATCCCCCTTATATTGTAAGCATCTAGTTTCAGTCGAATACAAAAATCAAGGGATTGACCTCTTAAGAAGCCTTTTTATCAGCTAACTTTACTTGAGGGAAAGTTCTTTTCATGCTTGTTGTCGGGTTTTAATTAAAGATTATCTTTACGGTTAAAGTTTCCAAGGAATTAGAAGTTGTTTTAAGTAATAAAGCCCCGCCCATGATTTATGTGCGTAAAAGCACACCAAGGAAATAGTGTTTAGTACACACCATGTTCACGTGCCTTAGATGCACACCAAGAAAATCTGGCCAGTAGGATAGATATCCACCATCCGTACCTCCCGATCGGTCCGGGTATGCGCATACGGAGGCTTAGCCGATGATCGCAAGTAGGGGCATCCATGTTAAGTTCTACCATATCACGTTATCTTCTCTTTGTAAACTTTTACGTTTTTAATTGTTTAATCTCAATACTTCTATAGTTCGTATGAATTTATGCTCTTTTATAAATTGTGGTTGTATTCTTAGTCTTGCAAGTTTATTATGGAAAATCATTTGTCTGCTTTTATACGTCTAATCACCCTGCGGTCGGTTACCCTGTTAAGTGATATCTGTGTCGTGAAGTCAGGAAGTTACCAAAAATTGGAGTTCTTGTAAGTTGATTTATTAAACTCTTTTCTTTCAAGCTTTACTTCAATTAATTATTAAATGGAGCTGCGCGCCTAGGGGTAATGAAATTAAAGTTTTACTTTTTGCTTGTTTCATTCAATTCTGATAGTATGTGTACTGAGTAAAACTCACCTCTTTAAGTTGTCTGTTACTTTTAGGGTCGCAAGGGAAAGGCAAGGGCAAAGTCATCGAAGGGCGGAACCCAAAGACAAGCTAGGTGATCTTGGAGCTCCTTTTTGGGAACTTTATAGCAGCCTTGGTTAGGGGTGTGATGGAATTAATGAGAAATTGTTGTTAATTTGGTCTTGTGGCATGTGTTAAGAATGGGTTATATGTTAAGTTGTTTCCACTTCTTTGGGTTGTATAATTCTAAGAGTCTTATATCTTGATGTTTGTGATGTCTTGTATGGTGGTCTAATTATGTGGTTGAGTGAAGTCTTTTGGTGTGATGTGTTGGGGTCTTAGCCTAGTCCATGTCATGGACGGCAGTAGTGCTCTCAGGTAATTATCCGCTGCTGATCATTAGGTTAAGTAGTGAATTAGCTTAATCTAGTGATTAGTAACCTGGGGGTGTTACATTCAGCCCCCTCTAAGAGTCTGCCTCCTAATGCTGTGTCGAGAAGACCTCACATCATAGAAGCGGGTGAGGTTTTGAAGGCATTCCAAAAGGCGGGTGGGGCTTCAGTGAGGGGTCATGGATAGGATTATGAGCTGGAATGTTAGAGGTTGTGGGAATCCCAATAAGCAAGCGGACATCCGTTCGTTCTTGCATTCTCATCATGTGGGCCTTGTTGGCTTGCTTGAAATAAAAATAAAATTTGAGAAAATGGCAGATTTAGAGGTGAGTTTGTTCTCTGGTTGGTCTGTGTTTCATAATGCTCCTGTCAATGGTAAATGTCGGATTGTGGTTGCTTGGATTCCTCGGGTTTATGATGTGGTGATTCTGGATACTCAGTCTCAATGGATTCATTCTCAAGTCATCAGATTGTTAGATGGAGTTTCCTTTCATATTACTTTCATCTATGGCTCAAATAATCTTAGTGAAAGGAAAGCAACTTGGGAACAAATCAAACTTTGGGATTCTAATATGCTTAGTGGATGGTTGGTTTTAGGAGATTTCAATGCAGTCCTTTATAAGGAAGATAGAATTGGTGGTACGGAGGTGGAATTCTTTGAAGTGGAGGATTTTCAAAATTGTCTTCTTCATTGTACTCTTCATGAGCTTACTTCTCAAGGGGAATACTATACTTGGACTAATACTCATGTTTGGTCTCGAATTGATAGGGTATTATCTAATTATGAGTGGCTGTTGAATTGGTTTTGTGCAAGTTTCTTATTTGTCGTTTGGTCTCTCTGATCATGCTCCTATTCTTATTTCATTTCCTGGCAGTCCCAAAGTGCAGCAGAGTTTTAAATATTGCTCTATGTGGCATAACTCTGATGATTATCAAGTTATCATTAGGGACTCTATTTGTCATCTTCCCAAAGGACATAGAATGTTTCAGATGCATTCTCTTCTACTGTCTCTCAGGAAACCTCTGAGTAGGCTACATAGGAGTCAATTTAATGACATTCATAGCCAAGTGGAGAAGTGTAAAGCTGGATTGGAGGATTTGCAACTCAAGATCTTCCATGATAAGTTTAACCAGAGCTTAATTTCCCAAGAAAGAACCAAAAGATATGAGTATTTAAGGATTCTTAATTCTGCACAACTCTTGATTCGTCAGCAATCAAAATTGAAGTGGTTGAAGTATGGTGATTGTCCTTCTAGGGCTTTCTTTAGCAAAATGCGGAAGAAGAGGCAGAGCTCTTATGTCTATACTTTGAAGAATGATAATGGGGAGCTTATTTCTAGTTTTGATAATGTGGCCAGTGAAATTGTGCATTACTTTGAGAATCTTTTGGGTCATCAAGATTATGTGAGGCAGAGTAGTGTATTGAGTATTGTCAGAACTGGTAATATTCTTTCTGTCACTCAGCAGATGGGTCTTCTTTAGGACTTCACAAAAGATGAGGTGTGTGACATTGTTTTCTCTATTCCTTATTTCAAAGCCCTAGGTCCTGATGGGTATAATAGCTCATTTTTCCAATATAATTGGGATTCTATTGGAGATCTTTTATGTGGTGCTATTTTTGAATGCTTTGATAATGGGGTAATTTTGCATAGTATTAATGGTACTATGATTTCTCTTATTCCGAAGAAGATTAATCCTGAAAGTCCTGCTGACTTTAGACCTATCTCTTGCTGTAACGTCACCTATAAATGCTTGTCAAAACTGCTTTGTAAGAGGTTGAGGAATGTTTTACCCTATCTTGTGAGCCAAACTCAAGGTGCCTTTGTTCTTGGAAGGGAAATGGTCCATAATATCCTTATGTGCCAAGAAATTGCGAAGGGTTACTCAAGAAAGAATCTGTCTCCTAGGTGTATTATGAAAATCGATTTGAGGAAGGCTTATGATTCTGTATATTGGGAATGTATTGAGGAGGCCCTGAATGCTTTCTGTTTCCCTCCCAAGTTTATTCCGTGGATTATGATGTGCATCTCTTCTCCTGCATATTCCATCAATCTGAATGGTCAGCTCCATGGCTATTTTAAAGGGAGACGTGGGTTAAGACAAGGTGATCCTCTTTCTCCCCTTCTTTTTGTTCTTGTCATGGAATACTTATCAAGGCTTCTGGATAATCTGAAGTTCTCCCATGATTTTAAATATCATCCTGGTTGTAAGGAGGTGCATATGTTCGCTGATGACCTGGTAATTTTCTGCACTGTTGATGTTCTTTCTGTTTCACATATTGCAAGAATTTTAAATCAATTTGCTGATTGTAATGGTCTTGTGGCTAATCAAAGTAAATCACAAATTGTGTCTGCTGGGTGTGATAATGACCTTTCTCAGCAAATTGCCTCCATTGTGGGTTTTTCTCATGGTCATTTTCCTTTGAAATACTTGGGAGTGCCTATTAATTCTAGTAGAGTGGGAAAGTTTGATTGCCTTATGCTGGTTGAGAAGATTACAACTATTGTTAGAGTTTGGTCCTCAAGACAGTTATCTTATGCTGCTAGAGTTCAATTAGTCAACTCAGTTCTGATGAGTATTGTTTATTACCGGGCAAACATCTTTCTTCTCCCTCAGAACGTTATTGAACAAATTTTCAAGATTTGTCGTGTGTTCACTTGGTCTGGTGGGATTAGTTCTAATCGTATCCCTTTGGTTGATTGGAATATCATGTGCTCTCCTAAAAAAGTGGGAGGTTAGGGCTTTAAGAATCCAAAAATTTAAAATATTGCAATTATTGGTAAATTGGTTTGGAGTGTTTCTCAGGAAAAAGATAACTTGTGGGTGAAATGGGTACATGAAAGGTATATTAAGGGGAGCAATTGGTGGAAGTATAAACCTCCAATCACATGTTCGTGGAGTTGGAAGCAGATCTGCAAAGTGAAGGAGAAGATTAAACATGGGGATGAACAAAATGAACTTTGGAGGGGGGTTCAAGGGACATCTTATTCTGTGAGGAATTGTTATCTGTGGTTCTTCAGAATTCATCAGAAGTGGCCCTTTCACCATATAATTTGGAATGGAATTTGCCCACCAAGACATGTTTTCCTCGCATGGGTGGTTGTTCACTTGAAGCTTCCTGTTGCCAGTCGTTTGAATGCTCATGGTAGCAATGTTGACATCATGTGCAGCTTATGTAACAATGTTGAGGAATCAATCGATCACTTGCTATCTGGTTGTGTTTTTGTGCAGCAGATCATCCTTTATTATAGCAGGAAAATTAATTTGAAAGGTGAGTTTACTTCTCTTCATCACTGGGCATTAAACTGGAAGAATGTTAGAAGGAAGAAGGCTGTGAAGTTGCTGGCTGCTGCTATCTTTACTACTATTGTTGCTGTTATTTGGGAATTCAGGAACTATAAGAGATTCCCTAATGGTCAAGGAGGAGTTACAGTGTCTGGTGCTATCGAGAAGGTTAATTATGTGCTTTTGAATAGGCTTCTTTATTTGGCTAAAAAAAAGTAGAAAGTACTATGATTGCATAGACATATTCCTCCAGTAGGGCTCTTTTCTTTGGTTGTTGGCTCTGTGTTTTGGTGTTGTTGCCCTTTGCTTTGATCAATAAAGTGTTCTTAATTAAGAATATATATATATATATATATATATATATATATATATATATATATATATATATATAGAGAGAGAGAGAGAGAGAGAGAGAGAGAGAGAGAGAGAGAGAGAGAGAGAGAGAGAGAGAGAGAGAGAGAGAGAGAGAGAGAGAGAGAGAGAGAATTTAATAGAAAATATTTTTTTGTTTGGCATGCAATGGGAATTGTAATGGGAATTCATAATGGGAGTGGGAATGAGTATTTATAATGGGAATGGGAATAAAATGTCTTTATAAATTATCAACTTTCTTGTTTGTTATGTGGTAAGTCGAATTGGGAATAGGATTGGGAATAAACACACATTGACTAAAATACATTTTTATTAATTTATGAATGTTTTGATAAATTGAAATGGATATCAATTGTCATGTGAATTTTTTTAAAAAAAATAAGTTCAAAAAAACTCAAATAAAAATAAATTAAGCATCAAATATGAATTAAAAATTAAAAATTAAAAATTAAAAACAAGTATATAAATGGCAAAGTATGAATGATTCAGTAAATCAACATTTTAATAAATAAATATTCATTATTCTAATAAATTAAGAACAAGTATATATACATAAGGGTTTACTAATATATATTAATTATAATTTATATTTAATTAATACTAGTCTGGTTTCGCACGCGCTAACCGACAATTATAAATATAAATTTTAATATATTAATATTGAATAAAATATCTCTACATAATATAAAATTTTAATTTAATTTAATT
The DNA here is from genome assembly GCA_029582165.1 of Portulaca oleracea. Classification (NCBI taxonomy): domain Eukaryota; kingdom Viridiplantae; phylum Streptophyta; class Magnoliopsida; order Caryophyllales; family Portulacaceae; genus Portulaca; species Portulaca oleracea. The sequence continues at coordinate 17,870,393 of CM055872.1, forward strand.
ATAATTTAATTTTCATTTGATTAAAATTAAATATAATTTTAATTTGATTTGATGGTCAATTATTATTAATGAAAATATACAATATAAATCAAAACTAATCAAATATAATTAATATAATTAAGTGGTATAAAATGAATATTTTGTTTGGACTTTTCATAAAATATTTCATATAAATACAAGTATCACATTAAATGCATTGTTATTTAATGACTAATGGTTTATGATGCACACTGAAGCTATGTTGCAAATAGGGCAAAACATAGTTATATGATTTAGCTTTGGATTTTTACAAGCATGGTTAGAGGGTCCTTGTAATCAAATTACATAACATACAAACTAACTTTTTTGAATATACAAGGTTGCGTTCCTGTATACAATTAAATTAAACAATTATAAGTTCAAGGAATATTGATCTATCATTGGAAAAAAAATAATGTTATTGACAATTAATATACATTCATATCTACGGTTCAATAATTTTCGATGTAGGAATGATAAATAATTTACTTTGCCTATTTCTATCTTCATGTACTTATATCGTCAATTTCGATATATTATCAAAAGTTAAATTTTTAATAAAATCATAAATTATTAGCTAAACATGTTCTTTTTTACTGGATAGAGTTTAAATCGTATCGACATTAATATGATTGGCACCATTTATCAAATTATCATCTTTATAAAACACAATTAAGTTTAAAGGATTCATATATAATAATATCTATATGATTACTTAATATTTAGGCGTCACAATGTATTAGGATATTATATTAAAATTTAAAAGGGGAATATATTAAAACAAGGTAGTAGCTCTGCTCCTTTGACTGATTGTTCGTATTGGATATCAGAGTATGAGTTCGATATTGAAAACTTCAAATTTCAAATAATAGTATTTCTAACCACAACAAGAAAAAAACAAAAGTGAAATATGTAGCTATTGATGAGGTAGGAAGATAAATATGGATTGGTAATAATAATAATAATAATAATAATAATAATAATAATAATAACAATAGTAATAGTAATAGTAATAATAATAACAATAGTAATAATAAATAATTGTAAAACCCCGAAAAATCTAAAGATGTTGACCGTGACGTCGTTTGTATATTATGTTTGACTTCGTTATTTATTATTATTCGTTGTGTTTATTTTTGCTAACACTTGAGCTCGTAGGATCGTGAGGGACTAACAAGGGTATATCGGTAATTTTTGTGGGTCTAATATTATTAGTTTTACTCTTTTTATTATTGGTATTACTATTAATATTATTGTGTTATATGAATAATTACGTGAATATTATTTGTTATGTGATTATTATTAATGCTATTATTATTAGTGTTATTATTATTATTACTATTATTATTATTATTAGTTTGTTTTTAGAAAAATCAGATTTTAGTGTTGGGTTGGGTTAAGACTAAGAATAGACTAATTGGGCCTAATTATGTGTTTAGTATAAAAACCTCCCTCCTCTCAAAAACCCTAAACCTAGCAATCAAACCCTAGCCTCTCATCCTCTCATCTCCCTCCTCTCTCACTCTCTCTCTCTCTCTCTCTGCCGTGTCTGGCGCGCCACCGCAGCCGCGCCACCCCACCACCGCCGCACAGTCGCGCCGACCACCTTTCCCCACAACCACCCCACCGACGACCGGCTGCCTCCTCAGTCGCCTGGAACCGCCTGAACCCTTGCGTAAACCCTAATATTCTTTTGAAACATTTCTTCTTTTTCTTGATTTTCTGTTATTATTACTATTGTATTATTATTATTTCTTGTTTTAAATCTTGTAGTTGGGTAAATAAGGGTGTAATTTTATTAAGTGTTATTTGTAATTATTTGTTCTTGTGTTGTATTATTTATGTGTAATTTGTTTAAATTATTTTATGTAATCTTTATGTTCTAAATTGGTGTATTAGGTTTGTAATAGTTGTAGTAAAAATTATTAATGTTCAATTGGTTGATATACTTTGTTTTCAAGTGAATCATGTTAGGGCTTTATATAACAATATTATTGTATGCACGAATTCTTAAAGTTTAACTATTTAGATTAATTCTCGAATCGTTATGTTCTTTATTTCAATCATGCTTAAGGTTAATCTTGTTAATAAGTTAGGTTGAGATTCTTGTTTATTAATTCTTGGTTCTTGATTGAATCTTTGTTTAAAAGAAATTAGTTTTTAGGATTCTTGATTGATAGTTTAAATGTTTAGATGTTCTTTATATTTTATTCACGTGTTCTTTAAATTCTTTCTTGATCATTGATTAAGAAATTCATGTTTTATACCCTTATATGTTGTTATTGTAGTACCTTGTTATAGTTTATTGTAGAATTCATGTTTAGGTTAATGTTATTATTATTGCATGCATGCTTTTAGGGTTAATAGAATTATTAAAGTTGATTTCATGTTTTACTTTTTGGTTTTTAAGATAGGAGGTTTGATGTTTGGACCTTAGTTGGGTTAGGTTAATTACTTTGGACTTTAGTTACTGTTTTAAGTCCAAATTAGGACCCCGGGATCGAATTGGTGGAAGTTAGAACCGAATTTGCAAATTAAATGGAAACCGGTAACGGGACAGTTTTGATGGGGTCTAAAGATCGGGTCACCACGGTTAGTGTAGTTGTCTTTTGATCGAACCTTTTGGACTGGAGCTTCCCTTAGATGTTAGCCTTAATAGGAATTTTACGGATCGGACTTTGGAATTTTATAAATCGAGTTATACCTCGATTTCCAGACCTAGGTCGGATCTGGACAGTTTGGAAAGATGACGGTTTTTGAGGACCTTAAAGCGTGTATTGGGTCTGGAGTTCAACTTAAGAGTTTTAGTAGACGTCCCAAGGTTTCCGAAAAGTCCAAAACCAGACCTATAGAATGCCGGGAAGTCAAGTTACGACCCTTTTTGTGTGGATGTTGAAATCTGTCTTGTTATGTGAAATTGTTAATGAATGTGTTGTTGATTGAAAAGGTTTATTTGGTGCTAATATGCGATTACTTGGAATGTGTTAGGTAATTTAAAGTGTAAATTCATGATTGATAGGAACCTATAGGGTTCCTAGGGGAGGGTTAGGTAGAAGGTAGTTAATACTAACTTCGAAGGGCACGTTTTGATTAGAATAATTATTCTATTTTAGGCCCGAGCTAATTCGCGTCGTTAGTGAGCTCAAGTGTATTCGTTTTCCTGTGAAGTGAAGTTAACCAGGTAATGTCTATGCTCTAATCCCCACTGGGATGCTCTTTAAATGTGTTTTAATGTTTTCTAATCTGTTTTGAGAATTGCATCCCGAAAGGGGACTTTATGTGGAAAGTGTGGCCATCTGTTTTTGATATTTGTTTGTAATGGTGGATTTATGAGTTACTGAAATTGAGATGGTCTTTTATTAGTGGTTTTATTATTGATTTTGATAAATCTGGGTTGGGTTTGACTTGAGAGCTGTGAGATGAGATTGTATAAGATACTAATATTTCAAGTGAAACATTAAGCGGGTTTATTTGGTCGTAGCCTGTGGTAGGCAAAGGATCTGGGACCCTGGTCGTAGCCTGTGGTAGGCGAAAATGTGAACTCTTGATATTCTGGTCGTAGCCTGTGGTAGGCAAAGGATCTGGGATCCTGGTCGTAGCCTGTGGTAGGCAAAGGGTCTGGGACCCTGGTCGTAGTCTGTGGTAGGCGGAAATGTGAACTCTTGATATTCTGGTCGTAGCCTGTGGTAGGCAAAGGGTCTGGGACCCTGGTCGTAGCCTGTGGTAGGCAGAGGATCTGGGATCCGGTATGATATTTGTTACTTTAAGGGATGTGGTATCCCGCCCGCATAATAAAATATGGATTGGTTGGGTTAAGGAAAACAGTTAAGGGATTAAAGGTTTGTGGAATGGTTTGACTTGTTCCCTCTCCCTCAAATGAATTGAAATGAAGTTAACTTGTTTTTAACGTTAGGGGTAGACATTATTGAGTTTTCCCTCTTATTTTTGAAATGTTTTGTTTTCAGGTGATGATCAATACGTTGGGGACGGGAATTAGAAGTGAGGACGACATGTCTAGAAGTCGTGAATTTTGTTATGCTTCTTTTTGAAATACTTGAAGTTAGTTTGAGGTTTATTTCTAAGTATGAGTTTGTTAGTTGGTTGCCGTTGACAGACAGTCGTTGTTTTCCTTCTCGCCTTGTATTCCTTCGGGGATACGGCAGTGACGCCCAATAAGGGTTTAAGTCTTCCGCTAAATTTTTCTATTAACGTTAGTTTGACTTTGACTTTTCTATAATTGAATTTCCGGGGCGTTACAATAATAATAATAATAATGATGATGATGATGATGATGATGATGATGATGATGATGAGTTAGGGTGAAATGAAAATTTAAAAAATAATTACGGGTATTTTGGAAAATTAACTTTTGGGACATGATTTTGCTTAACTTTTTTTATAAGGAGGTTAGATTAGATGATAACGATAATAATAATAATAATAATAATAGTAATAATGTAATGCCCCGGAAATTCAATTATAGGAAAGTCAAAGTCAAACTAACGTTAACAGACAAAATTTAGCGGAAGACTTAAAACTCTTATTGGGCGTCACTGCCGTATCCCCGAAGGAATACAAAGCGAGAAGGAAAACTACAACTGTCTGTCAACAGCAAACCAACTAACAACTCATACTCAGAAATAAACCTCAAAACTAACTTCAAGTCTTTCAAAAAGAAGCATAACATATTTAACGAATTCTAGACATGTCGTCCTCACTTCTAATTCTCGTCCCCAGCATATTGATTATCACCTGAAAACAAAACATTTCAAAAATGAGGGGGAAATCTCAATAATGTCTACCCCTAACGTTAAAAACAAGATAAGTTCATTTCAATTCATTTGAGGGAGAGGGAACAAGTCAAACCATTTCACAAACCCTTAACCCTTAACTGGTTTCCTCAACCCAACCAATTCATATTTTATTATGCAGGCGGGATACCACATCCCTTAAAGTAACATCGCCTACCACAGGCATCAAGAGTTCGCCTACCATAGGCATCAAAGAGTTCGCCTACCACAGGCATCAAAGAAATCAACTATCCTATATCAGGGAAGAAGCCCTGATCTCCTGGTCTATAACCCGGCAGGATTCCAAATCCTGAACAACGAGTTATGCCCCGAAACCCGCTTATTGTTTCACTTTGAATTATTAATATCTTATGCAAAAACTCAACTCACAACTCTCAAGTCAAACCCAATCCAAAATAACAAAACCGGTAAGAAATCACTAATAAAAGACCATCTCAATTTCCTCAACTCATAAATCAAAGATCACAAACAAATATCAAAAATAGATGGCCACAATCAACATAAAGTCCCCTTTCGGGATGCAATTGTCAAAACAGATTAGAAAATATTTAAACACATTTAAAAGGCATCCCAGGGGGAATAGAGCATAGACATTACCTGGTTAACTTCACTTCACAGCAAATACGAACACACTTGAGCTCACTAACGACGCGAATTAGCTCGAGCCTAAAATAGAACAATTATTCTAATCAAAACGCGCCCTTTGAAGTTAATATTAACTACCTTCTAACTAACCCTCCCCTAGGAACCCTATAGGTTCCTATCAATCATGAATTTACACTTTAAAACATTTAATACATTCCAAATAATCACATAACCAGCTCAAAACATCACTTTCACACAACAACACTTTTATTAATAACAAACATTAACAAAACAGATTATAGCATCCACATAAAAAGGGTCGTAACTTGACTTCCCGACATCCTATGGGTCTGGTTTTGGACTTTTCGGAAACCTCAGGATGTCTACTAAAACTAGACCTGGCAATTTTCTGACTCGACCCGATAACCCGACCCGAACCCGACCGAAATTTCTGGGTTTTGAACACGATTTTTTCAACTAAACCCGAAGTATACCGAACCCGAAAATTAGCGGGTCAAACCCGACCCGCCCGTTTGACCCGAAAATTTAACTTTTTGAGTTAAACTTTATTAAAATTTGTGACTTTGCATTCAAATTTTTAACTATTAAACTATAAACGCACCTTATTTATTTGTTATTTCTCTTATTTAAGTTAAAATAGTTACAATAATCTATCGTTGCTATAAGATAATCATATTTTATTATGTATATTGTACAAAAGGTAGTATTTAGAGACCATTTTTTAAAAAGAAAAGGCGAAAAAAGGTCGCAATCATAACCCGTTGGGTTGACCCGAAACCGAAATACACCGCCCGTATTTTCCCGAACCCGAAATACACCCGACCCGTATTTTCCCGAACCCGATATACGACCGACCCGAAACCGACCGCCCGACCGAATTGACAGGTCTAACTAAAACTTTTATGTTGAACTCAAGATCAAAAACACCTCCTATGGTCCCCAAAAACGGTCATTAAATCAAACAATCCAGATCTGACCTAGGTCTAGTATTCGGGGTAAAACTCGACCTATACAACTCCAAAGTCCAGTCCGTAAAATTCCTATTAAAGCTAACATCTAAGGAAAGCTCCAGTCCAAAGGGTGCTATCAAAAGACAACTACACTAACCATGGTGACCCGATCTTTAGACACTAACGAAACTGTCCCGATCCCAGTTCTTATTTAATTTATAATTTCGGTTCTAACCTTCACCATTCGGTCCCGGGGTTCTAGTTTGGGCCTAAAATAGTGACTAAGGTTAAAAGTCTTTAACCTAACTCAACCCAAGGTCCAACTTCATAATTCTACAATTAAAACTCATTAGAACCAACTTTAATCCATCTAACTTAATTACACACAACATTAACCATGATATAACATATCACAACCCAAAGAAACATGTAATTACTTGCTTAATAAAACAAGAATAGAACTTTGATAACCAACACCCTAATCATGCATAAAAACATAACTTTAATAATCCTAAACATGGTTGACCTATATGAATTATAAAGGATAAATGTAACTACGAATTTCTTAGTCAAGAATAAAAAAAAAAAACTTAAAGAACATGTGAATGAAATATAAAGAACATAAAAATATTTAAACTACCAATCAAGAATCCTAAACAAAACTAATTTCTTTTAAACAAGATTCAATCAAGAACCAAGAATTAATAAACAAGAATCTCAACCTAACTTATTAACAAGATTTAAACATGATTGAATTAAAGAATATGTGCAAACTTAACTAATAATTCAAGAATTAATCCAAGTAATTAAACTTTAAGAATTCATGCATACAATAATAATGTTATGTAAAAACCCTAAACATGATTCACAAGAAAACGAAGTACAACAAACAATTGAACAATACTAATTTTACTACAACTATTACAACCCTAATACACCAAATTAAAACATACAAGATTACATATAAAGAATTAGACAAATTACATGTAAATAAAAGCAATACAAGAACAATTTAGTTACAAACAACAACCTAATAATTTACACCCTTAACTACCCAAATTACAAGATTTAAAACAAGAAATAACAATAATAATAATAACAATAATAATTATAATAATAATAATAATAATAATAATAATATCAGAAAATAAAATAGAGAAAAAAAAAGAAAAGAATTGGTTAAAACAATTTAGGGTTTACGTTTAGGGTTAGAAAGCGGCAGCGGCGTCGGCCAGGCGTGGGCGTCGGACGAAGTGTGGCGGCGTCGATCGCGAGGAGGTGGTCGTCGATGTGCTTGGTGGTCGCAAAGATGCAGGCGGTGGCGAATCGGCGGCCGGATTCTGGTGGTGTCGACTGGTGGCTGCGACTGCACGGAGGGCGAGAGGGAGAGAATCAGAAAAAAAGAACGAAGGAGAGAGAGAGGGGTCGAGAATGGTGGTTTCGGTGGCTGCCGGTGCACGCGGGCGGCGGCTGTGGCGGCGGTGGCGTCCGGCTGGGATGGCAGAGAGGAGAGCAGGGAGGGGAGAGAGAGATGGCTAGGGTTAGGGTTTGATGGAGATTAGGGTTTTGAGAGAAAAACCTAGCTTTTATACTAATCACAATAATTAAGGCCCAATTAGTATTACTCCTAATCCTAACCCAACCCAACACTAAAATCTGATTTTTCTACAAAAACAACTAATAATACTAATAATAGTAATAATAATAATAATACTAATAATAATATTAATAGTAATCACATAGCAATTAATATTCACATAATTAATCATATAACACAATAATATTAATAATAATACTAAAATAGAGTAAAACTAATAATACTAAACCCACGAAATTACCGATATACCCTTGTTAGTCTCTCACGATCCTACGAGCTCAAGTATTAGCAAAAATAAACACAAACGAATAATAAACAACGAAGTCAAACCTAATTTACTAACGACGTCACGGTCAACATCTTTGGATCTTTTGGGGTTTTACATCATTACCTCCTTAAAAGAAGTTTCGTCCTCGAAACTTAAACTTAAGCCTAACGGTTCGGTAACAATCCTAACGGTTCCGTTCTCCCTAAAACTCGAGGTTTTACATCATTACCTCCTTAAAAGAAGTTTCGTCCTCGAAACTTGACGTACCTTTAAGAGTGAAATGGGTGAGGGTATTTCGTTCTCATCTCTTCTTCTGTTTCCCAGGTTGCTTCCGTTGTGGCATGATTTGCCCATCGCACTTTCACCAAGGGGACCACTTTCCTTCGAAGTTGTTTTTCCCTACGATCCAAAATTTCCAACGGCTGCTCTTGATAGCTCAGATCTTCTTGTAGCTGAAGTGGCTCAGGATCAATCACATGAGTTGGGTCTGGAACATATTTCCTGAGTTGTGACACATGGAAGACATTGTGCACTCTTGGAAGTTCTCCTAGCAGTTGCAACTTGTAGGCAACTTCTCCGATGCGTTCTAAGATTGGATATGGCCCGATAAACCTTGGTGTCAACTTCCCCGACTGACCGAATCTCATAACTTCTTTCGTGGGTGAAGCCCGTAAAAACACATTTTCTCCTACTTCGAACTCCAAAGGTCTCCTCCTCCTGTCAGCATAGCTCTTTTGTCGACTTTGTGCTGCCTTCATTTTATCTTGGATGGTTCGAACCTTCTGAGTAGTGGCCTGTATTAGATCCGGTCCTATCGTTAGAGCTTCATCGATGTCCTGCCAACAGAAGGGAGTCCTACATCTCCTCCCATATAGAGCTTCGAATGGTGACATCCCAATACTAGCATGATAACTGTTGTTGTAGGAGAACTCAATGAGAGTCAACTCGTCATCCCACGAGTCTTTGAAATCTAATGCGCATGCTCGCAGCATATCTTCAAGGGTTTGGATAGTCCTCTCAATCTGCCCATCAGTAGCTAGGTGGAAAGCGGTGCTAAACTTGAGTTTGGTACCAAACGCCTCTTGCAACTTCTTCCAAAATCCAGACTGAAATCTGGTATCTCTGTCCGAGACTATAGAACTGGGGACTCCATGTAGTCTTACTATCTCTCTTACATAGGCTTGAGCTAGCTGGTCCAAGGACCAGTTGTTGGCGATGGCTAGAAAATGAGCCGACTTGGTTAATCGATCCACAATTACCCATATTGTATTGTGTTTTCGCCTGGTCCTTGGCAGACCCACTACGAAGTCCATTGATATCGAGTCCCACTTCCATTCGGGAACGTCTAGTGGCTGCAGAAGTCCGGCAGGCCGTTGATGTTCTGCCTTGACCCGTTGGCAAGTGAGGCATTTCGCCACAAAGTCCGCCACTTCTTGTTTCATATTACTCCACCAGAACATCTGCTTCAGATCCTTGTAAAGCTTATTTCCCCCTGGGTGCACAGAATATGGTGTATTGTGGCCTTCTTCTAAAATCTTCCTCTTTAACTCCTCCATGTTAGATACACATACGCGGTTATGGAACCATAATGTACCATCCTCGTGAATCACGAAACCAGGGGCATTCCCTTGCAAAACCTCCTCCCGTATCATGACAAGCTGCAAATCCAGCTCTTGAGTCCTCTTGATCTCTTCCATGAGAGTAGGTTGCAACTCCATGGCATTCAATACAGCTTTCCTTCCAGGTGTCACCACGTTAATTTCCAACCTCCTAAACTCCTCGCACAGCTCGTACGGCATCATCATTAAGTGGTTTACAGCAGGATAGGGTCTCCTACTCAGGGCATCAGCCACTACATTTGCCTTCCCGGGATGATATTGAAAATTCACATCATAGTCCTTCAGAAATTCTAGCCATCGAGTCTGCCTAAGGTTTAGCTCCTTCTGTGTGAAAAGGTACTTCAAACTTTTGGGAAATGAAAATTTAAAAAATAATTAAGGGTATTTTGGGAAATTAACTTTTGGGACATGATTTTGCTTAACTTTTTTTATAAGGAGGTTAGATTAGATGACGATGATGATGATAATAATAATAATAATAATAATAATAATAATAATAATAATAATAATAGTAGTAGTAGGTGGTAGCTTTAATGAGAGTTAGGGCGAAATGGAAAAGTTACTAATAATAATAATAATAATAATAATAATAATAATAATAATAACAATAATAAGGAGTTAGGGTGAAATGAAAATTTTAAAAAATAGGTAAGAGTATTTTGGGGAATCAACTTTTAAAAAATGGTTTTACTTAGCTCCTTTTATAAGGAGGTTAGATGATGATGATGATAATAATAATAATAATAATAATAATAATAATAATAATAATAATAATAATAATAATAATCATCTAAACAAGGGCATCATAGAAAATATAAATATAAAACAAGGGCAAAGAAGATAATAATAATAATAATAATAATAATAATAATAATAATAATAATAATTATCTAAACAAGGGCATCATAGAAAGGAAAAGGCATAAACCCTAAACTGCATTAGTAATATCTCAACTAAAGGAAACGTAATAACAATAATATTTAATTAATATAAACAAAAGTAATACATGTTGGTGGCGGTAGGCAACAAGATTGAGAATAATTAAAAGAAAATGAATGAATAAACATGAGTTTTTATTTTTTTTAAATAGGGGTAGTTTTGATATTTAATAGTGACTATCGAATTCCCAATGTCTATTACCACCTCCCCCCATGATAATAGATTGTTAGGAATAGATCCCTTCTATTCTTATTCTCATTCTCATTCTCATTCCCCTCCTTTTTTTAATTACCATGAAACAAATATGAGAATTCTACCCCGACACAATCGTGTCACCCCTCCACGACGTTGGTCGCGATCGTGTCATGGGTGGACACGATCGTGCAGTTCAAAGTTGGGTGAAGGTTGCTGGGGAATTTCGCAACGACATCATCGTGTTGTCCTCTTGCATAGTCATGCATTTTGCAGGAATCAAGGAATGAACGTGATATGGGATGAATTTCGACAGCGACACGATCGTGCCATCTATTGTTCTATTGAAGATTGCTCGTTTTCTCTTTTTCTTTGGGTTCCTTCAATTATTCATGTCGTGACTGTTGTACCCTCTTAATGTAATGTTGAATATCCCTAAGCTAGTCATTTGTTTTAGATGAATCCTAGCCCTTGATTGTAAAGCTTTGGGTTGATTATAACCCTTAGATTTTGGTTGTATCTTTCTTGGGAAGGCTCCAACCCCTTGGCCTTTTAATCCAGACTTTGGGAAGAAAGATAACAACTATTGATGATTAACGAAAGGTACTTTTTAGACCAACTCATACTCTCTCCAAAATCTTATTACTTTATCAAGATTTTCTATGGTTTGGTGGTGTTTAATGTCATTCCTTTGGTGATTTGTGGTGATTCTTTTTTATCAAATAATGGTTGGATATCCAACTCTTAGGTGGTGGTCATCTTTGTCCCATGTTCATATCATTTGGTGTCTTTTTGGTTTTGTTGTTGATTTGGATCGAAGTTCTCCATTGATTGCAGGCTTCTTCAACATTTTCACAAAATTCTCCACTCTCCTTTTGAGTTGTTCAATCAATCATCATGTTGGCCATCATCACGTGCTCCATCCACCATGGCCTCATGTTCCAGTTATTGATATAGTCGCCTGGATTAAAATGCATTTATAATTTTGTATAGTTATACACTTGTACCCTTTTAGCAGCCTCCCCCTCCCCAACAAAAAAAGAAAAGGAGGAGGTGAAAAGCAAAGAAAAGATCACTAAAAATGATGCTAGGTTATGCTAAGGAATCTAAACAATGAGTTCATTCGTTTGTTCTGGTTGCCATCACAAATGAGCGGGTTGTTTATGTGAAATTGGAGAGGTTGCTAAGGTGTGATCAGGAAGCTTGTTTATGCGCAGTTGGACAGATTGCTAAGGCTCGACCTAGAGAGACACCGGCGAAGGAGGCATTGCGGACGTGTGGATGACTTGAACGAACCACATCCAACTTAGGGAGTAAGTAAAGGTATGGAAAAAGCACAAATCTTTGCACACCCTTCTTATTTCCCAATTATACCTTGTGCCCTCTTCCAACCAACACCAACGACGAAGAGTTCTTTCAAGGGCAACAATGGAAAGTGAAAATGGTTCAATCAGTTGCGTTTCTCAGCCTAATTAGACCTTCAATAATCACATCTTGTAATAGATTGACTTCTCACGTTACCTCTCCCACCAACCTCCGTGAATGGACCTCTTCCCTTCTCATCGATAAGGAGCTGCGACGGGAATATTGACGTTGTAAAATATAATTATCCTCCCTCACTAAACTCACATATAATTATTATATTAATGTAAAATATAATTTCCAACAATATTTTTCTGTCCAAAAAATTATTTCTTTCCTTTTTCCTTTTTTTTAGAATTCCAACCTACCCATACCTTATTCTTACTACTAACTTATCCTCATCTATCCGCACTAACCGCATTTTCCTAATTCAACCGTAATAACCCCTTGCACTCAACAGAAAAGAACAAGATCTAAAATCTAGTATCTCTGAAAGTTGTAATTCAGCTATGGATATGGGTTGACGGAATATAATGGATAGCAAGCAGCAACACAGCAAAAGTGGTTGTATTTTGTTAACTGTGTTGTTTGAAAGGATAAAGGTAAGTTGCATAAATTTTGGTTGGGAAAGTTTTAGGAGAATGTGGAAATTTTGAAAAGGATGAATAATTTGGGTAACGTGTAATACGAGTATTGTTAATTTGTTATAGTTTAAAATTTCAAAACTTTCCAAGCTTGCCAAAGTTTGTCCAACCTTTAGCTAACTAAACTTCAGCTAAAATTACTCAACCTAACCTTACCTCAAAAAGAACACACCCACCCTACCTTGAAATCATGCACTCTCTAACCCAAATGAATTAAGTTGAGATTATTTTCTTGGGAATGAATTGGCTTGTTTTCTGCGAATATATCCTGCCCTTCTATCTTCAGTTATGATAGAAGGAAGAAGACGTCGATTCATATATACATATATATAGTTAAAACATCAAATACTCAAAAATAAGCAGATCGAACGGGTATAATGATTCTGAGCATAGTTGTACGAGAAAGGGCACATGCATTTACAATCCCCTACCTCAGCTCAAGTGCATGCTAGACTACTGTCTCAAAATCAGTGACTTTGTCTGAAAATTTTATACAACAAAATTGCATTTTAGGTTGATAAAAAAACACATTGTACCTTGCTTCAAGGCGGGGAGGATGCGGAAGGAACGTAAAAACTAGGAAAAACCTTTTACAAGACCCTAAAGCTAGCTTGGATTAGAGTAACTTCTTCCTCTCAAAATAACCCTTGAGATGCCACAGCTGCAATCCCGCCACAGATAAGCACATTATGATAGAAAGGAAACTGAAGACTGCCATCTTCGAGTTTGTGGCTTTGTTCAGTTGTTGCATTTCTACTTCCCTACAATCACCTCAACCAGGATCAGAAATTAACCTGGAATGTTTTGATTTCAACTCTAGCTAAGACATGAATAGGGAAACAATGAATAAAAGGCAGTTTCTGGACATACCTCTCGCGAAGGTAAAATATCTCGTTGTGAATGGATTTCACAGTCTCATATAATCTCTTCAACTCAACGTCTAAGAGCTATAAAAGGAATTATATCATACGAATTAATGGAACAAACACAGGTAAACTCATCCTTAAATACTTTGTTCATTTAAGTCTGCGTATTTTTATGGTTGTCATTATAGTACTACTATACCAACACATATATAGTCGTCATCCCTTAATAGTCGATTTTCTTAATAGGTTGAAAGACAAATTAAATTTGGAAATATATGTGAAAGGAGTACATGCAGAAGTAGTGACCTCAATTTGGCCTTTACGAGCAACGTTATACCAATCTTTGGCCTCAATCCCAGTTCTCCACTCAAACTCAACAGAGAACCTGATAGGAGGGTTATGGTGTGGGGCTCGAAAGCATGCCATGTAGTCTCCTGTCTCTGCTGCTGTGAATGAAAAACTCCCCGTCTCTACGACATCTTTGAAATGGTAGTTGTTACCCTTTGGTGATGTCACCTGCGTAACATTATATATGTCATTCATTCCCCAAACCATGTTTTACTTTCTATCATTCTATGTTAATAGCAGTGTAGTAAATGCTTTTGACATGCATGCCTTTGATCTAAACATTTCATTTATGTTTGATTGTTACAATGCTTGGATCAAGATTGAAAATGGGATCTGGCGGTCCCTTGAATGGCATCTAATGATTCAAGTCATAACGCATAATAATAGACGTAATGAAGATGAAGAGGGAAAGGGAAGATGAGACTCACACGGGCAGTGATGCGATGAGAGAGGGGCGCAGGTTGGCCTTCGATGGGACCCAAGGCGGTGTATTTGCCGACAGTCATGGCGTCTTTCCTGATGTCTTCAGCAATGCATTTGGTGGTACCAGATTGAAGCTCGAAGCGCAATGCATCACACAAGGGTAGGAGTATTAGGGTCATAATTAACACTGCAATTACGATCAGTAGCTTTAATCTGAGCATCGCAATCGCAGGCCAACCCACCTACAAAGTATTCGCGATGGGGACGCACACAAACCTAAAACTGAGATTGCTAATGCAGGCAACAACAAAAATGTGAGAGTTCAGTTAGTTAGTTACGCCAATGATGCCCCCTCAGGGAATCGCGCTTTTGATTAACTGCATTCTTTTGTCTTTCAGGTTATTTTTTTCAATTTAGTTTACAAATATAGAGGTTTTATACAAGACACTTAAGATATGTCTTTACCCCAAGACATTTATCATTTTCATAATAATATTATATTTTTTCTTTCGAAGTTGTATACATATATGTATACATATATTTACCATTTTTTATTTTTAAAATTTTACATAATTTGAGATATATGATAAAGATTACATTTTCAATAAAATATATTTTATTATCTAATTAAATCTCCAGAAATCTCATCATTGTCAACAATAATATTACTTTCTTTTGTAGATAGCATAAAAGTTGATTGTATTATCAGCCTTTGGAAACATGTGAAATGAATGGTATTCAAGGACTTTAAAAGAGGTAATCAAGATGAATGTCCAAGGATTCAACATCAGAAATTTTAGGATTGTTCTCCATCTATGGGAAAACTGTTGCCATGCTGGACTCCTTGCAGGGCTCTTCAATAAGTGGTAAATTCATTTTTTTCCCAAACAAGGATATTTTGTTTCAGCTAGTGCAATTTTCAAACTACAAGTATACATTCTTGGTTACGTGGGAGGCCAGGGATGTGATCAATCCTGTTAGTAGCCACTAGCCACTAGTTAAGGACACATGCCGCTACCTGTAATGAACCAAAGAGAATAGATTATACATAACTGCTTGCTCCTCATTGGTTAGCCAAGAGGCACAACTATAAACTTCATTTTTCGCTACCATATAATAGCCTAGTACATTGTACATATGCTCATTTGGTATCTTGCAATTGGCTAAATTATTCTATTGCTTTTATTGTTTTCAAATCTCATTAGTTGTTACAGACATTAAGGTTAAGGATATTTAGGGTTTGTTTGGTAAACAAAAAATGAATGGAATTGAGTAGGAATGAATTCTAGTTTCTGTTTTTTCTATTTGGAGAGCAGTTTCTAAAATTTAATTGCAATTTCTGGTGATTTGCTATCCCTCCCAAATAGGAGGTTTAGAAACCTCCCAAATGTGGGGGAATAAGCTAACCCTTTTCTTTCACAACAACAAAACCAATAATAATAATAATAATAATAATAATCATAATAATAATAATAATAATAATTATTATTATTATTATTATTATTATTATTATTTTTATTATAATAATTATTATTATTACTAATAATTATAATTATAAATGTTAATATTAATAATTATTAATAATTATAATAATTATTATTATAATTATAATTATAATTATTAATAATTAATAATAATTATTATAATAATTAATAATTAATAATAAGTATTATAATAATAATTATAATAATTATTATTATAAATGTAAATATTAATAATTGTTACTAATAATTAATTATTAAATGTTATCAATTAATAATCATTTATAATAATTAGTAATTTAGTAATATGAAAATTAGTAATTAATTGTTAATAATTAATAATAAACATATATATTAATAATTAATAAGTAATTATATAATTAGTTAATAATAATTGATAATTATTCATAATTAATAAATAATTATAATTATTAATAATTAATAAATAATAAAAATTATTAATAATTAATATAATAAAATTACTAAGTGATAAAAATGTCAACAACTAAAAATTAATTAATAATAATTATATTTAATTATTTTCCATTGATAATAATTATTAATTATTAAAAAATAATAATTTATAATTTATAGTAATAATATTATTAGTTAATATGTAATAATAACTAATTAATAATTGATAATTATTTATTATTAATTACTAAAATTTTATATTGTCATAATAATTATAACAAATATCATAATAATTATAACAAATACTATAACTATAGCACTGATTCCACTCCACTGCTCACCAAACACTTTTATTTTAGGATTCTAATTCCATAGTCCATACCCAACCCCCTAGGATTCTAATTCCATACCCAACTCATTCCACTTTTCTCTCCAAACAAGCCCTTAAAATGTCCAACCTTTCCAGCCACGTTTCTTATAGTTTTATGATTAATACAAAAGTATCTTGTAAAGTTGCAAAGAATCCCTCCTAAATTCTCTTTTGACCTTGGATAAATATTGCCTAGTTTTGGTGACACTATAAATATTTAAAGTCATATTTATTTGGTACTAAAATAAAAGTGGGATGACAAATTTAATGGTTAATATTTTGGTAATATATGCTTTTCTTTTTATTTGCAACCGGACATTGCCCATTTTGACCGGTGCAAGCCCAATCAACTAGTCTAATGCAGTCATATCAGTTCGAGCAATCAACCCATTGCATCACTAGGGCAACCAAATTAATAATGACTTATACAAGTCTAACAACATAGGTCTAACATGAACATGTGGCACAACATGGACAAGTTTTAAGTCTCTTTGGGCTGAAACTTGAATGATAATAATGTAAGAAATGCGCCAATAAAGATTAAAGATGGGCTGAACACTTGACTCATCAACGAGCACCAAAAAAAAAGGAAGGTTTACAAACATTACAAGAGAAACAACAGGGGATCATGTTATTGATCCATCAAATAACAGCTGGGCGGGAATTTTCGGGAACAAAGCAAAAAGCTTGCAAAATAAACTAAAGAGCAGAGAAGATAGAAGAGTGAAAATGAAAAATGGGAGACTGGCTTGGCTTATATGACGTCCAGAGCCTGAAGAATGTCAGCCTTCAAGTCCTCAAAATCCTCAACTCCAAAACTGAATCGAACCAAATTATCTCCTATCCCGTATTTCAGCCTATCAGCTGGGCTTAGATCCCTGTAGTTAGTTACCCAATAAATAAGAAAAATTAAATCAACTGCTCAATCTATGGACAACATTCTTAGCAAATGTTTTTATTGAACCAGTTCAATTTCTCAAAGTTTCATCCTCTATAAAATAAACTGACGACAAAAATAATCGGATTTTCAAGTTATGTGCAACTCCAACCAAAAATTTCTGTTATGATTACAGTTTGATGGCATGGCCAGCCCGAAATTTGATTACCCAAACCAAAAATTCAATTGAATTGGATACCCGACCCGTGAACACCCCTGCAGTAGAAAAGCAACCTCAACACCATCAAGGTGATATTCACCAATCACCATAGTACTCTCTTTTTTGAGTCAGTATGAGCAGTAAAGATTTTGTCACAGGGAAACAATACCCCTCCCTCAGGCCTCATCTAGTATCTATTGGCAAAAAAATTAAAAAAAAAACACAAAGGGCTTACCAGTAAGACATAACTGCAGGTTGATCCACAATGCTTTCACAGCCCCCAAATGATGGAGCGATGTACGGGATCTTCAAGGAATCAACAAATTTCACAGTGGTCATCAAGTCCCCATCAACCTACAACATAAAATAGCACAAGCTTCAGCCTCTGAAGATACGGAACCAATAGAGTTACATCACAACCATAAACTCAACACTCACCTCAAAACTAACAACTCCACCAAAACCAGTCATTTGACGTTTGGCTAGTTCATGCTCAGGATGACTTGGAAGGCCTGGATAATACACGCGTTTAATCTGCCAATGATGCATAGTCAGTGCCCAGCATGTTAACAATATCTAAGAAACCAAGGCATGATATGAGGGAAAGCCTAATACTACAACCGGCCAAATACTAGTTCAAGTAAGCCTTAAAAAAAAAGATCACACCGCATGATTTTATCATACAAAGTGCCAAACATGGTATTTGAACCCACTGAACCCTCTCCCACTATAAGTGTAACAGGTGATGGGGAGACCCCTAGATGGACCATTTTACCCAAACAAAGAATAACAATCTGGAAAAGCTCATCTGAAAATTGGATCAAGACCAAAGGGAAGTTACATTTGGCAAGCACATATCATTCTTAAATAAGACTAAATTGGAAAAGCTCATCTGACAACTAGATCAAGAGAAAAAAGGAAGTTACATTTGTCCAAATGTCACTAATTCGCTTTCTAGCATCTGGCCAGTGGCAACTGGACATCCAACACAAGGTAAATCTACAGAGACTCTTAAATCCTCAGTCAAAGTCTTAGGCAATTAGGCCAGACCCTTCCCCTACCCTTCCGATTTTTTTCCATTGTATTTTATTTTATAAGCCATAGTAAGACAATCCATTGGTAGAAAACAAATTTGCTCCCAGAAGAACTTCTCTACGGTAGGCCGAATAGAGCGCTCAAAAGATCTGCTTCTTTGCTAATAGAAGCATGATAAAATACACTTCTTGTACCCACAAAGAACCCCCCCCCCCCCAGCCAACAATAAATAAATAAATAAATAAATAAATAAATAAATAAAGAGGTGGTCTACTGTCCACACTAAATGACAATCACCTACACATCTACTTTTGAACATGCATCATACAGGTCACAGCAACCACAACATTCCCTTCCCCCTTCCTTTTCAACAACAAAGATAAATAAATAAAAAATAAAATGGCTAGGGGAAAAGGGATGGAGACAAGCGTCCAGAGCTTTGAATGTCAAATTGGAAAGTTGTAGGGTCTGCATCTAACAAACTAGCACCTCCAATTGAGGCAATAATGGTGAACATGACATGGATGAGTAAGGCCACACAAAACACAACCAAAAAAAAACAAAAAACACATCTTTAGCAACAAAAGCTAAGTGTGTGGTGGAACAAGTAGAGATTATTATAAGCTCCTTTCAAAATCCACAAGCCTAAGGTGTTCCAAATTAGCTGCATATAAGCATCCATACATAAGCAAGTACAAAGATGGTTATCTAATAGATGGTTAGTGAACAAAGCTTTGAGTTGCCCATTGGCAAGAAGAGATGTTCATGTCAATCACTTACCTTAGGATGTCCCTCTAAAACTTCGGCCATCCTCAATGCTGTCGTATTCTGCTGCTGCACACGAAGATGCAATGTCTTCATGCCTCGAATGATCAGATATGCAGCATTCTGGGCAAAATGAGAACTTATCAGAAGTAAAATAAAAGAACTTCTGACAAAGCAAAAGTAATATATGGTACTCATCAACAACTAGTATTACGCATGAGTTAAATGATTTACTTTGATGTTCTCGAACTTTTTTAACCATATGCATATTAAGGGAAAGCATAACTACTAGTACATGTGATACACATCACATCATAGTTCATCCTCCATACAGTCAATAATCATTATTGTTGCAACAGCAAACATGGACCACACCACTCATACTTACCGGGTTCAGGGTACCCCCAAGAACATGATGCATATTCCGGACAGCTGAAACTAACTTTTGTGAACCACTGATGCAACCACCGAGAACCTGGGAAACAAACATGTCACAGATTGCAAATGTATATATTGGAACCACATCCAGGCGACTGAGTTTCAGAACAAAGGAGCCAAGTCACATGGGCCAACTTACATCATTGTGTCCTCCAATGAATTTTGTCATGGAATGTACGACAAGATCAGCCCCTAGAGCAAGAGCCTTCTGATTAAGAGGTGACGCAAACGTCCCATCTATGACAACCAGTGCCCCTTTCTTGTGGCAAAGCTCAGACACCAACTTAATATCTACACACCTCAAAAATGGATTGGTGGGGGACTCTGTGAAGAAAAGTGTGACCTGATGCCAAAAGAACATGATAATGGCTGTCAATAATTCACATACTCTTAGCAACTGGTGAGAATGGTACATTAAAAATAAAAACTAAACAAAAAAACACAGCAAAGCTCCCGCTCCCTTCAGCAACTAGTTACTCACATTGTTCTCATCCAGGGCAGCCTTCAGACCATCAACATCAGCCGGGTCAATGACTGTAGCCTGCAATTTAACCAAACATATATGATGAACACAGGCAGCAACTGTACTGAAATCATGGTATGAATATCAACCTTATGCAGCCTGAAAATGACCTATACAAACTGCTGATTCGACAGAATGGCTGACCTTGAGGGGAGGAGTTAAACAAAGTGAACGGGAAGGATAGAGATCAGATATAACAATTGAACAGAACTAATCACCAGAAGCATTGCATTAGACAAGGAAGTTGGAATTCTATCAACAACAAACAAATTGCTAAGAATGACTCACACAGACAAAAACAATTGCAAAATAATCCTGAAAAGTAGAATAACTAGGGCTCAGACCCTGCGGAAAAGGAAGCAAATGAGAGGCAAGTGGCAACCCTAATAAGTACACCCGTTCTTATGCCAAATAAAAGGCAACAAAAGAGAGGATTAATAATTAAACAGCAGATGGGACATATGGATAGTACGCAATGGTACATTGTAGGCAATTCTAATGAGTAAACTACTAACTGGCATAGTTTGGTCAGAATAGGCATAGCTTAAGGAATACCTCAAGGTCATTAACGACTATGGTTTTAGACTCAATCAACCGTTAAAAATGCACATCTACTCCACAAAATGCCAAAACCGCAAAAAATAAAGTTAAATATACAACAATCTAGATTCCCCCAGGCATCCATGGTTTCAAACCTTCTAATTTGAAATCCACTCACACCTCCTTTTGCATGTGTGCTTATACGTGTCTATGATTATCCATTTATTTCATATAGCACAACCTTCGAATTGCTAAGGAAAGCTCAACTTCTAATTAATATGACAGTTAAGAAGATTCAAAAAGAGGTGATGAAACATTACCGTAATCCCCATTTTTGGAAGGAAGGTCTCAATAAATATTCTTGTCTTTCGGTAGCAATCAGTAGTAGTCACAATATGGCCACCAGCAGGCACCAAGGCCAGCATCATTACAGTACTTGCGCACATTCCAGATGCCAACAATAATGTTGATTCAGCTCCTTCAAGTGCACTGTTTCATGTTAAACAGTCAATATCCACATGTTCTGTGATTTAAATGAGCAAGTGCGAGACAAACACGAAGCATAAGCATATGTGAACCAACCTGATTTTCTCCTCTAAAACCACCGTTGTAGGATTGCCATATCGTCCATACTCAAAGCTAGTTTGGCGTCCCTCCTGATAGAAAAGGTATTAGTCAGGGAAAGGACCCATATATTCTCCCGGTATACCTCCAAGAAACTTACACTGAAATAAATCAAATCAAACTAAGCAGAGCCCGGGGAGGTATAGTGAATATAACAAAAAAAAAAACAAAAGGAACAACTACTTCTGACTTCTGAGAGGCTAATCCCAAGAAGAAGCTGGATGAAGTACTGATAACAAAAGCCTAACATTTCAGATGATAACAATTGATACCTTAAAGTCAATAAGGTCAGCAGTCTTTTTGAAGAAGTATGCAGAAGTATTTACTACTGGAGTAGTTATAGCATCAGTGACTATACCCCGACCTAATCTTTCACCTGCAAAAATAAAACCCTGATCAATTCAGCCAGTCTCCAGAAGGCATCATCATGTCCAGTACTACTACTGTATCATGTTTGCATGGATGAGGGGAAAAAGGCAGCAACTTGTCATCTAAGTTTTTAAGCAAGACGTGAATGTCTATACGCATTAGCACTTACCAATGAGTAAGGTGACTCGGATACAACATGATGCCTCAAGTAAACAGTGGCAAGCGATGGCATTTTTCTTGCTCTGTTTAAAAGCAAGTAAACCTAACAATATTAAAAAAATGGAAACCACCGTAGACAGCCACTGATTTCCACCAAATCTAGGCTAATTAACGCAAGTTGCCTTCTTCCCACTTGGGCTCAAACCTCCTACTTTCTAACATATGCAAACAAATTAAACCAAGTCACTTTATTCTGGATATTTGGGTTCAACACCCCTATTTTCTATCGAATCTAGTGAAGGAAAAATAATCAAGTTACTCTTAAAGAGATCTGTTTTGGAGAGTTGGGCTGAAAAGAATCACCATTAGATAAACCTCAAGTAGATCTTTTTCATCGGACATTAGCAAATCAATCATGCAAAGAATGAAACAAATCTGAATGAACCCTTCCATTTCTTTAAATACCCCAGTTAAGCACTTAAAATAGAGCATCATCACACAAATCATCTCACAGAAATCTAAAATATGAACAACTCTGTGATGTCCATCCCGCCTTGCGCACCGCATAAGAAGATCCAGATGTTTGCAGACTTATCCTGCAAACACTCATGCAACTACTATGCAAGCAAAGATACCGGCAGGACGAACTCTGAACAGTTTGAAATGAAAATGAAGAACCAAAAAAAAGAGGCTCACCAGCATGAATAGTAACGCTCCCATCGGAGCTCAAAAAGGGAGGCCTGAAATTTCCAGGCCCCAAATTGTTAGAAGACAAGTGTACACCATTAGAATCGTGAACAACAGCGTCCTCGGCCGCGGCGACACCGTCGATGGTAACATCGACAGATGAGTCGACGGCGGCAAGAGCGGAGGCGTCGACGGCAGTGGCCGCCGGAACGCCGCCGGAAGAGGTGGCGGAGTTGTCGGCCCAGGAGGCGGCGACGATTTGAGCGACGCCGATGTTGCTGCAGTTGCGGCGGGCTTTAGTGCTAAGCTGGCGGACGAAGTTGGGAGGGAAGCGGAGAATGAGGGAGGAGAGGCGGCCGGAGGTGGCGACGTTGGCGGTGAAAGAGGTGGACCAACGGCGGCCGGAGCCGGGAGGTGGGATCGAGGAGAAGTCAGGGTCAGGGCGGCATTCGTAAGGAGGGAAAACCCTAGCGCAGCAGCTGCTTGTTACGGCCATTGTTTCTCTCTCTAGATTTCTTTCTCTTTCTCTCTCTCTCTCTCTCTCTCTCTCTCTAATTCTGGTTATGTGTTGCGGAAAATGTGAGATGGAGATGAGCAGAGATTGGAGGAGGAGGAGTCAAATTCAAATAAGGAACGCTGCTGGCTGCTGAGGTCAGGACGTCGGGTGAGAGAGGGGGTTGAGTCATCACTCATCACTCATCACAGCTTAACCCTGGTTAGCTTACTTTAGGTAACCCCACCCCAGGGTTAAGCTCGCCACCCAACCTTTTGTCGCCTTCCCTCGCTCTCATTTGGGCGCTGGTTTTTTTTTTTTTTTTTTTGGAAAAGGTATAGGTAACATGGTGGTGTAAGGTATTCTTCCATCGCCATTTTCACTGCAAATGATTTGCTATTAATGAAATCGTTAGCTTTGGTTTTTAAAAAAAATATGGTGGTGTAAGGTATTTTTAAAAAAATATATATATTAGTAAAGAATACCCGTGTAAGACACGGGTAAGAAAATATAATTTTTCAGTATAAGTTTGATGTAATAATGTACATAAAATTTATTACATTAAATAGATACTCCCTCCTTCCCAAATTAAGTGTCACTTGGGACACAATTTAAAAAACCAAAAAAACTTCCCATCTACATTAATTTAGTGCATTGGAAATGTGGAAATGTTGAATAAAATGGTGAATAAAAAAAAGGAAAATGTGAATAAAAAAGAAAAATGGATGAAAAAGATGTAATTAATAAGGTTAATTTGATAAATTAGTAATTATGCGCTATTGAAAATATAAGGTGACAAATATTATGGGAAAAAAGAAAGTTAGTTAAAGTGACAGATAATATGGGAAGGAGGGAGTATTACCTTAGATTATAATAAATATGAAAAGTTAGAATCAATAATTTTTACGGACAAAGAACATCTTACCCGTATTTACCTGAATTTGAAATACACCTTATCGTTTACCTAAACCCGAAATACACTCGGGTCATATTTTTAGAGTGAAATTTCATAAAACCAAAATACACATGACCCATAGGGGTGGGCATAACAGGTTAACCGCATATGCGGTTAACCGCTTTTGAGGTTTTTGGATTTTGAAAACCTAAACCGAAACCGCAAAGCGGTTGACCGCTTTTGAAATATGGAAACCTAAACCAAACCAAAACCGCCACTTAGATGTGGTTAACGACTTTCAATATACGGTTTACGCTTAACCGATTTCCTGAAAATTTACAATAACATTTATAGAAGTAAATGCAACCACATTGCTAATAAATTCGCATTCCGATATGCATACGGGGTAAGTTAGGGTTTGTGAGAGTGTGAGAAAAATGAGAGACTGAAGAAGAGTGAGTAAATACTGAATAATAGAAACTGAGTCAGAATTTTTTCACTTTTTTCCACTTCAAAATTGAATTCCAATTACAAAATAAAATAAAAAAATTTAACTCTACCCATATTTTTTTCCAGCGTCGCACAGCACAGCAGCAGCTAGGGTTATTTTTAAAAATTTAGTTGAGACTGGTTAACCGCGGTTAACCATTTAATGAAAATCCAAAACCTAAACCTAAACAGCTCATAGCGGTTTGGTTAACCTAAACCGCTTTTATGCAAAAATTAATTCAGTTAGCCGCATTTACCGGTTTGGTTTTGGCGGTTTTACGGTTCGAATTGCGGTTTAGGTTTATTGTGTCCACCCCTGATTACCCGTGTTTACTCTAAAAAGAAATTTTTACTATCAAAGAGCATCTGATTCATATTTAGTTGGACTTTATATACACCCGAGTCATGTTTTTAGAGTGAAATCTACCTGAAATCGAAATACACTCGGCCCGTGTTTACCCTCTCTTTTAGGCCCTGTTCTTTTTTGCGGTTAGCAAATTGCGGTGTCACAGCCTACCGCAATTTTCCACAACACACCACAAAATACCATTCTACCACAATTCACTACAACCCACCACAAATTACTTTTTCACATGCCAATACAATATTTATATATATACAAAAAACCCACCACAACATACCAATAACCCGCCACAAGTACACCACAATCTGCCACAATTTCACCACACTATACCGCGTCATACCGCAGAATACCGCATAAAAGAACAGGGCCTTAATATAACCAAGGGTTAAAGAATAAATTCGTGCATGATTAATTATTATATCTAAAAGTAAAGTAATATATATATATATATATATATATATATATATATATATATATATATAGAGGATAATTGGATTCTAATAATTCCTACTTTCACCAATTGGACAATGGTAGACCGTACTTTCACTTTGTATTCTGGTGGTCCAAAAAAAAATAAAATTGGATTGTAGTGGGATATTTTCAAGGGAATCGTAGATTTTGTGTTGTATTTGATTCAAAACTTAGTATAACACTTTACAATGATTTTTAATGAATTTACAGCGTTTCTCCCAATTTTTTTCCATTTTTTTACTATTTTTTACGATTTTTTCACTTTTATTATTTTTTAAAAAATCATAATAATTATTCGGAGTCTCAAAAAAATAATTTAAAAAATGTTTTAGAAACTACAATTCATTAACTTTCTAGGGCAGGAACGAAAAAAGCAAAAACAATATAGTATAGGAATGAAAAAAAAATAAGAAGAATGTGGAGGTGGATTTGGTACCACTACAATCCAATTTTATTGTTTTTTGGACCACCAGAATACAAAGTGAAAGATCCCACCATCATTCAATTTGTGAAAGTAGGGATTATTCGAATCAAATTATCCTATATATATATATATATATATATATATATATATATATATATATCCTTTACTATAAAAGAAAAGAAGGTAACAACTGTGTATATATATATAGCAAAAGCAAACGAGATAACACAGTTGTTACCTTCTTTTCTTTTATATATATATATATATATATATATATATATATATATTTATATGTATATGGTGTAAGGTAAGTAAAATAATAGATGTAACTAAATATTATATTTTTTTAAAAAAATTTTAAATAAGTTATATGAATTAAATAACAAATTTTAAAAAATAAATTATTTAAAGATATAGTCATTTTTTTTAAAAAAAAACAAGGTAATGTAAAATAAAGTAAAATTTAACTTATCTTGCAAAAAACAGGGGCTTGGTGCCTTGGTCCATCATTTAGGGCCTTTTTTTAAAAAAAATATTACTCATCTAGGTTCATGTTTTGGGATGGCAATGGGTCGGCTTCATGGGGATAGTGGCATATCCTTACCTTGTCTATATTTGGCGGGTATTAAATATGAGGAGTAAATTACATTTACCCTATCTGACATTTGTTGTAATAATTTTTACACACCCGACATTTAGGAAATAATTTTTACCTTATCTGACATTAAGTGTTCATATATTTAAACCTCCCTAGATATTCTATAATTGATTTTTGTTGGATTTTCCGGTGAACATTAAAAAGATAAATATGAATTGACTTTTTTACCCTTAATATTAATTCATATAACTTTCTATTAAATATGAATTGATGTTTTTACCCTTAATATTAATTCATATGACATTTAAACCACAATCTTTTCTCTACTTTATTTCTTCGAAAACCCCATCCCTACTAATTCTGAAAATAAAAAGGTCATTCAAGTCATTTATTTCTCAATGTTAGGGGCAACATGGTACATTCATATAGTCATATAGGGGCATTTTGGTATTTTTCACATTTCCGATAAGAAGTAACCGGATTCAGCTCCTAAAAATTATTTTCACTAAATGTCAGGTAAGGTAAAAATTATTTCACATTTGTCGGGTGTGCAAAAATTAGTACCACAAATGTGAGGTATGGTAAATGTAATTTAATCAAATATGAGTACCCTTACCCCCTAAGTATAATGGGTATAATTCGAGTATAATTGAAGATTAAATTATACAACTCGTCTCATATTCATTTGTACCAATTAATGGATTATTTTCAGGTATAATAAAATTAGTCATCAAAAGGAAATCTCACATGATGATTCCTTTAAAAAGAGAAACAGTGTGTAACATCTCATGTCAAAATAAAAATTATGGATTCCATGGTTACAAAACTCAACAGATTAGTAAACTTCAGAAACATTAAAAGCGACTACAATTTTCACTTTATTTAAACAAATAATAACCACAATCGTGCTCTTTTGCTTAAATACATGAAGCTTAATATGCAAAACTCAACAAATTAGCAATAAACCCAATGTATGTATGTATGTATGTATGTATGTATGTATGTATGTATGTATGTATGTATGTATGTATGTATAAACTGGGTACAAAGGGCGATGATGTAATAAGTGTTTTGTGTTCTAACAAAATTATTAAGCGGACAAAGCTTGTTTATTTGCCCTTCGAAGTCGAAAACTCTGCATATAATCATTTCTTAATATCATCACAATCTCAATCTCAATTTCAATCACAATCACAACCACAATTACATGGATGTCGAATTATGGTGAAATTTGTCTTCTAACGCATTATTGAGAAATGATTGTAATTATGATTGAGATTGAGATTGAGATTGTGATGATATTGAGAAATGATTATATGCGAAGTCTTGGATTTCGAGAGACAAATAAGCAAGTTCCGCCCGCTTAATAATTTTGTTGAAAGAGGGTTATGGTTTGTTGGGTTGAATTGTTTGCGAAAGGATTTGACTTGTTCACTTCTCCCCCTAAATGAATTGAAATTAATTTTAACTTGTTTTGACGGTTAGCAGTAGACATTATTGAGTCCTCCTCGTGTTTTGAAATGTTTTATCTTCATGTGAAGAATTTTGTAATGGAAACGAGTTCTATAAGTAAAAACACTGAAGTAAGAAGTTTGAGAATAAAGTTTAGTCAAATACTAGTATTTAGAGTTAAAGTTTTCTTTCCTTTGATTGAGTTGAAGTAGTAGTATCGTTTGTTAATTATTTCCCTTCTTGCCTTGTATGCCTTCGGGAATATGGCAGTAAGCCAGTAACGCCCATTTAAAATGAGTTTTCCGCGGTTAATGTTAGTCAACGCTAAACTTTGACCGTTAAATTTATAATTGAATTTCCGGGGCATTACAGTAATTGAGCAAGGTGACTGAATAATATTATTTCCTTATTTAGGCCCTATTCTCTTTATGCGGTGTGCTGCGGTATGGTGCGGTATAGTGTGGTGAAATTGTGGCGGGTATGGTGGAATTATGGTGGGTTATTGGTAAGTTGTGCTGAGTTATATATATATATATATATATATATATATATATATATATATATATATATATATATATATATATATATTGTATTGGTAATTGTGAAAAAATAATTTGTGGTGGGTTGTGGTGAATTGTGATGGAATGGTATGTGTTGTGGGTTGCGGCAAAGTATGGTGAATTGTAATGGAATGTAGTTGATTTCAATGGTTAGTACAATATTGCAATTGATTTTAGAGATGAGACTACAATAGTAGTATTGGTTTAATGTTGAGCGTTTGATAAGTTTAAAATAAGACTCACAAGTTACAAGATCGTTTTTTTAAGATTAAAACATTTTAGATAGACGTGCAGAAAGTTTTATTTTTATACTCATATTAAAATGATTTTATTTAATTTAGGATGAAAATATTTTTTTTAAGGGCGAAGGTATTTTTTAAAAATACTTTTTGAGATTAGGATAGATGTACTTTAGGTTAATTCAAATTGAAATCAACTACATTATATCAAAAAGAAAAAAAAAATCAACTATAGCTTGATAATTTAAGATTCTTTACTAGCGACTATATTGAATTATAGTAGTAAAGTCTCTCCTAGGGCTTTTGCCATGTGAGAGTTTTTCTCCCTAGGGTTTAGGGATTTGACGGTGGTGTCACCGGTTTTTGTCCTTGTAACGCCCCAACCTTTAACCACAAGATTAAGTCACTAATGATGATCCCAAACCTGTAATTAGCGCAGCGGAACACCTTAGGTCGAGGCATTACCGCCGTCCCCCAAAAGAGACAAGGCAACAATACCAAAGAAACTCCAAAACCACAAGATAACTTACTAACTTAAGAACCTTCACATATAAAACTTATACAACCCTTGGATAAAGTATATAAACTTAAACATAGCTCAAATACTAAAACAACTTCCAAAATCCTGCTCGCCCTTGCTAACCGGTGATTTCCTTAGAGAACTACCTTGACAGCCCTGAATTACTTTGGAACCGACTTGTCCTTGCCTTGGGAGCTCGAGCCTCCTAAAAACAAAACCATAAAACATCGCAAAAGTGAGTGGGGAAACACTCAGCACGTAAACCTCCAGCACGTAAACCGTTCGAAAACGGTTTTAGTGCCGTCATTTAAATTCATTTTGAAAACGGGAAAAAGGGATAAAACGATAACTTGCAATGATGTGCATAAAACATAAACATGAATAACATAGAATAGAGGTATATAGAAAATACGTGGAACCCTTATGATCGGTGGAAGCACCTCACACACGCGCATGCCCAAATCGATCTAGATTTGGATTGGGTGACCGCTACGCGGTCGACACTGGCCAGGTCTAGGACACTCTGATCAGGAGCATCTAAAAGGCTAGCACTTCACGTAACTAGCTAAAACATAAACATAGAATACATAAAATGGGTCCACTTTTGAACATAATGATATCATAAAACATAAAACTTGACATGTCATAAATTGAATGAATCATGAATATAACTTAGATCGTAAAAGCTGGACAATTTGCGTACCTTGGGACGCTAAAGATCTTGGCGGCGCAGCTCGGCTTGGAGATGGCTTTCAAAACTTGTCAACTAAGATAAGAATAAATAAAAATGAAGAACCGAATCAGGTTCTAAATTAGATTCATAAGTTTAGAAACTTAGTAATATAAATGAATTAACTTCAGGAGTAAAATTCAGGTTTAGTAAAATAGAGTTTAAAGCATAACTTGAGTTAGGAAAATTGAAACGAAGTAAAAGAGTACATCCCGGAATAGGAAAAAAACATAATCTACAACTTTGTTAACAGAACCAGAAGCTAAAAATGAGTGGAAGGGCCCCAAAATGGGCCCGGACAGAAGCTAGAGTAGAATAAAATTAGGAATTCCGGAATGAAATTACATAGAGAAATTAATGTAGAAGGTGAAATCAAAGAAGGCACTTGGACCTTGGAAAGATAGCTTAGATTAATGACGTATAAGAACCAAAGATTGAAGGTGAATATGAGATTAAAAGGGTTCCTCTAGACTTATTTAGAGAAAAACGATGTCGATGATACGATTGATGAAAGAAGAATGAATAATGGAGCTTGAGGAATAAACTTTGAGTTGAGAACTTAGAGAAACTTAACTTGAGAGTTATTTAGAACTTGGAAGTCACTAGCTAGATAAAACCTTGACCAACTCAAAGATATTGAACTCTTAAGCTAACACTCATTGGGAGATATATATATAACTTGTGTTTAAATCACCACTCTTGGCTAAAGGACCTTAGGACATACTTAGGCCTCCAAAACCATACTTCCCCCCCTTAAGACTTTAACCTAAGATTATAACATAAACCATAACTTATCAATGCTTAAAGTCCCCTATTGACTTGGTTTAGGCCTTAAAGATGGAATTTTATAAAGGATAAAATGGGCAGAAACTTCAAGTAGACAGCCCTTCTTCCCGGGCTCATATCTCACACTCCCGACATCGTATAAATACAAACCATACCTTTCCGGAAAGCTTGCAAAGAGGCCTAAAACTTTCATGTTTACCATAAAAACCAAAAAGGTCTCCAAGGAGACGAAAAACAGCCCTCAAAACACTGACTCAAAATTCGTATATAAAATTGTACCTTCACGATTTTGGTCATAACTCGGGCTATACATGTCGGAAATTAGAAATTCCAAAGCCTATGGTTTGCTAACACCTTAAGCTATCAAATGGAGTAGAAATTTGGGCAAAAATCCCACTTTTATAATACTGTAAATTTCCAGAATTGAAACAGAGCCTAATTTGTTCTTAATTTCAGCTCTAATGATACTTTTAGCCCTTAATTCATACTAATTCTCAACCAAACTTCACTTTGGCTATAATCCACTATATTTCCAGAATTAAACCTTGAAAGTTAACTCATCAAAGAGCTTAAAACCTACATGCAACCATGGATTAAACATAAACTCAACATCAAGGACTTGTTCTTGAACTCTTGCACCAAAACCTCACCAATTCACCCAAATTAAACATAACAACACTCAAATAATAATCTTAACATATATAACCAGCCCTTAATACTCAGAAACTTATCAAGAAATTCACATGCATCAAGATTATAACAACATCCATCAAGAATTTAACAAGAAAACCTCAAGAATTCATCCAAATACACATGCACATACTCCAAACTCAAACCCTAACTTAACCAATCCAATTATACACTTGAATTCATGAATAAAGAGAGTAAAAGAGATGGAATTTACAAAAGAAACATATATATAACATAGATTTTCAGATTAGGGTTTAGAGAATTTGAAATTGGGGTTTGAGAGATTACCCTTGAGGTTAAAAATGGATGAAAACACAAGAGGGAAGATGGAGGGGCCGGCGGCCACCTTTTTCCATGGTGACCGGCGGTGGCCTGAGTCAAGGCAAAGGGGGAAGGGCTGGCGGCAGCAGCTAGGGGAAGAGAGAAGTGAGGGAGTGTGGAGCAATGTTTGAAAATTGGAAGAATGAAAATAAAAGACTCTCCCCCCCTTACTACTAATATATATTAACTAAATTAAACTTAGGACAATAATTAACAACTTACCACTTAATTAAATCAGAAAATTTAAATAACTTAGTAATTATAAAATATATTGGGCTAAAACTAATTAGTTTGTACTATATTAAATTAAGTAGTAACAATTTGAATGTAAGGAAATAAGACTTGAATTAGAAAAATTAAATGAATAGACATAAATATTACTTGTGATTATATAAAATAAATATAACCCAAATAAATTAAGGTTTGGGTAATAAAATATAAACGTTAAAAAGTAGAATAATTAAACTCTTTTCCGGTTAAAGAAATAACGTAACGGTAAGACCCGGAATAGTTTAACTTAACGAGTGAAATGAATAAATCCAAGATTTTTAAACCGGTAACTTGATACCCTTTTGCTATCTCCTGCACGAGACTTAGCACCGAAGAAATAAATAATTAAAAGTAAAAGCGAAAAATTTATACGTAATTTAAGTAATTACGGTAATTAGTACTTAATTAATCGTGATTTTGGGGCGGGTTGTTACAGTCCTGGGAATCTAGGGTTCTGGCAGGCGCTTGGTTCAGCAATGGCGGAAAGGAAAAAGAAAGGAACGAAAGGAAAGGAAAATCTCCAGTGCAATGGGAGGAGTCAGATGGGGAGGAGGAGAAACAACAACTAGCGCTATGTTTAATCGAAAAATTGTGGATGGAGAGAAAGTTCAATGCCCAACCTTTTATGATGACGATGGAGAAAATTTGGAGGCCCCTCCATGGTTTCGAAGCAAAGGAAATTGAGGAGAATATATTCATGTTCCAGTTTTATCATTGGAGGGATAAGGATAGAGTTATTAAAGGGGCACCGTAGACCTTTGAAAAGGCTGTGGTGGTATTGAATGATGTACAAGTGGAACAAACGCCCTCGGAGGCAGCGACAAGTCTGCACCATGTCCCGTTTTGGGTCAGAGTGTATGACCCTCCTTTTAGCGGTAGAAACGAGAAAAACATAAAGTCGTTAGCGGAGCATCTTGGAGTTTTCATGCAATCTGACATCTCGGGATCTGCATGCCTCGAAAAATCAATCCGTTTTAGGGTGCTGATGGATCTTCGAGAACCATTCCCAACCCATGTGGATCTTGCGCTCAAGAACGGAACGGAAATAGCTCTGAGAGTTAAATACGAAAGATTACCCAATTTTTTCTATTTTTGTGGATGCCTAGGGCATCTTGAGAAGGATTGTGTGAAAAAAGGCGAAGATGATGGTGACACTGTCTATGAGTATGGAGAATGGATGCGAGCATCACCATGGCACACGAAGAGGGGCGTGAGAACTGATCCAAAAATAAAGACGGAGAGTGGGACAGCCAGGAGATTGGTTTTTCGACCAATGAGAAGCGAAGGAAAGTGCACAGATAAGGGTATTGAGGAAGTAACAAAGAACTTGGAGAAGGTAACTGTCTCTGAACAAGGAGGGAGTGTGGGAAGTTAAGAGGGTCGAAGGTCACACGAGGAGAAAGAGGAAGATCAACAACATGTAGAAGAAACAGTGAATAAAAGCAAGGAAGAAATGGGTGGGGAAAATAGTGAAGATGGAACGGAGGAGCGAGGCATGTACAATCCTGAGAGAGGAAAGAAGTCAGTGAATGAAGAGGGACGAAAATGGAGAAGACTAAAAGGAGTGGGGAATAACTTAGGGGAAGAAAGTAATATGGGGATGGTGGGGCAGAAGAGGAGGCCAGAGGAGGATGTGGAGGTAGAGATGGAGCTACAAAAGAGAAACAAGACAATCTCAAACACTTTTGTTCAAGAGGTGGAGGCTGAGTTCCAGCCCCACCGAGCGCCATGAAAACCCTTTGTTGGAACTGCCGTGGGCTTGGGAACCCACGGGGAGTTCGAGGCCTGAGACGCCTCCTACAAGACGAAGTTCCCGACGTCGTCTTCCTTGCGGAGACGAAACTCAAGGATTGGGAATGGAGGAGAGTAAAGTTGGGTGATAGATGGGTGTGTGGGGTCTATGTAAGCTGTGAACGAGAAGGAAGGAGAAGAAGTGGAGGCACGGCCTTGCTTTGGAGGGATCATATAAAGGTGAAGCTGAGATCTATGTCAAAGCACCACATTGATATTGATGTAGTTGGTGATGCGGGAACGATTGATTGGGCATTTACTGGCTTCTATGGCCACCTAGAAGTGGAGAGGAGAGGAGATACATGGGCACTACTCAAAAGCCTTAGAAGGGAGAATGTAGCATGAGCTTGTGGAGGGGATTTTAATGAAATATTGTCCCATTCTGAGAAGGAAGGTGGTAACGAAGTTAGCGAAGTTAGCTAAGAAAGGATGCAAGCTTTAAGGGAGACGGTGGAGTGGTGTGATCTGCATGATCTGGGGGAGGGTGAGCACTATTATACTTGGAGTAATTATAGAGATGGGCGAGACAATGTAAGGGAGAGGCTGGATCGGTTCATGGGAAATGAGAAATGGATGCAGAAATTCACGTGGAATAAGGTGGAGCATCTACACAAGAGGAGGTCGGATCATCTACCCATCACCCTAATCAGTATGTTCCACAAACCGTATGAAGGGATGCAGAAAGCTAGGGGAAAGCCAATTAGATTCGAGAAGGTATGGATGGAAGCTGATGAGTGTGAAGAAGTAGTGAAGAATGCTTGGGCCTCAGTTTTGGGCCATAGAAGGGAAGAAAAACTGGGAGCAGCGTACTTGGAAATGAAGAAGAAGCTGGACTGAATCCGAAAGGAGACTTTAGCGGAAGCCCGAAAGTTAAAAAGCAAAATAAAGGAGGCCCAGTTGCAACCTCCAAATGCAGAACAGCTAGAGCTCTTGAGGGAGCTGGTGGGTCAACTTGAGAAAGTGGAGGAAAGAGAGGAAATCATTTGGGCTCAAAGAAGTCGACAAGCATGGCTAAGGGAAGGGGACAAAAATTCAAAGTTCTTCTTTGAGAAGGTATGTCAGCGGAAGAGGAGAAACCAAGTCCTGAGGATACAAAATGATGAAGGAGAATGGCAGGTAACAAAGGAGGAAATTGAGGGGGACTTTTGTTCAATATTTCATGCGCCTGTTCAAAGCCCAAGATAATGTGGACACAATGCCGGTGACACGATTGGTTTCACCCTGAATAACAGAGGAGATGAACTTGAAGCTGCTGCAGCCCTACACAAGGGAGGAGGTCACACAAGCTTTGAACCAGATGCATCCTACAAAGGCCCCGGGGCCGGACGGTATGCCTGCTCTATTTTTCCAAAACTATTGGCACATTGTAGGTGATGACATTATTGATTTTGTTTTGGATGTGCTTAATAATGGGGCCTCCCCTGAGTGTTAAACCAGACTTTTATAGCTCTGATTCCAAAAATCAAAACACCCACAAGGAATGCTGAATTCCGCCCGATTAGCTTGTGTAATGTAGTGTACAAGATTATTTCAAAATATGTGGCTAACAGGCTTAAAAAGTTCCTTAATAACTGACAATGTGTTGGTAGCTTTTGAGCATTTCCATTATCTTAGGAAACGGCCGAAGTCAATCAAGAAGGGACATATGGCGCTTAAACTTGACATTAGTAAGGCATATGATAGGGTGGAGTGGCAGTTCGTGCAGGACATGATGCTGGCAATGGGGTTTGATAGCCGTTTTGTGAATCTTGTGATGAGGTGTATTACGACAGTATCATATCGTGTCCTTGTAAATGGGAATCCGTCTGCGGAGGTCAAACCTCAAAGAGGCCTACGACAAGGCGACCCGATATCCCCCTACCACTTTCTAATATGTGCGGAAGGCTTTTCGGTGTTACTTAGAGACGGGGAGGATAAGAAGCTCATCCATGGAATTAGGGTGGCGAATGGTGCACTAACGATCTCTCATCTTTTCTTTGCAGATGATAGCCTCTTGTTTGTGAGAGCAACCCAGGAAGAGGCGATACAGGTTATGGATGTTCTACGGATCTATGAGTCTGCTTCAGGACAATTGATCAATGTAGACAAGTCTGAAGTTTCCTATGGCCGAAATGTGAACGATCACCAGAGAGATTTGCTGCAAGACAGATTAGGTTTTAAGGCTATGGAAACTCACGATCGCTATTTGGGATTGCCGACCTATATAGGAAGATCCAAGAAAGAGGTGTTCAGAGCTGTCCAAGAACGGGTGCGGAAAAAAGTGAAAGGATGGAAGGAAAGGACACTGTCGGAGGCAGGTAAAGAGGTACTATTAAAAGCCATTGTGCAAGCAATTCCCACGTACTCAATGCAATGTTTTGCCTTTCCAAACCAAATGTGCAGGGAGCTTGAGAAGATGTGCAGAAGGTTCTGGTGGGGAGATGGCGAGGAAAGAAGGGGAATCGCGTGGGTGAGCTGGGATACCGTCTGTCAAAGCAAAAAACAAGGAGGATTGGGATTCCGACAGTTTCAAGCTTTCAATAAAGCCCTTTTAGCAAAACAAATGTGGAGGCTACGCCAATACCCGAAATCGCTGGCAGATAGGGTACTTGGTGCAAAATACTTCAAGAGGACAAATGCCATGGAAACAAAATTAGGGGCCCAACCCAGCTACACATGGAGGAGCATCCATGGAGCCCAAAGTCTACTCACTGAGGGTACAATCCGAAGAATTGGAAACGGGGAATGCACAAGAATCTGGCGTGACAAATGGTTGCCAAAGTCAGGGGGGGGGGGATTTGCACAGAACCACGTGTGTTAAGGGAGGATGCCATGGTTGCTAAGCTTATTGACCGATACACAAATAGTTGGAAAGCTGAAACTGTGAGAGCATGTTTTAATGAGAAGCAACAGAAGGAAATCCTTGCTATGCCACTGGGAATGACAGATGAGGAGGATGTGATATACTGGAAATTGACAAAGAACGGTGAGTTCACTGTTCAATCTGCCTACCATTTGGCGTTGAAATTGGAACGGGCTGAAGGTCAAGCCCAGGAATCATCCTCGAAAGAAGCGGGCTACTGGGAGAGAATTTGGAGAACCAAAGTAGCACCAAAAATTACACATTTTTCTTAGAGGATGGTTCGGGACGCCCTTCCTACGAAAGTAAATCTGATCCGAAGGGGAGTTGAAGTTGATCCAGTCTGTGAAGTGTGCGGGGAAGGTTTCGAAACGACAGATCACATTTTTGCAGACTGTAACCAGGCGATGCTAGCTTGGAAACTTAGCTCGATGCGATGGGAGGCGGATAAACGTCCTATGAGCGATGTTGGCAGCTGGCTAATGAAGGAGATGGAAAATCTGGAATAAAAGGAAAGGGGGATGGTCCTCACAATGGCCTGGGCCATATGGAAATCCAGAAACATCCTCGTTTTTGATCGAAGGAGATGGAACCCAGAGAGCATTGTGGGATTAACGACTCAATCTCACCAAACTTTCGTGGAAGCACAAATTGAAAAGAAGGTTGAGGCATGGATAGCTCATAGGAGTAGATGGATGGCACTTGGCGAAGGATATGTAAAGATTAATGTAGATGCTGGAAGGAACCGCCATGGTGAAGGAGGGCTTGGAATGGTGGCTAGGGGGCAGACGGTCGAATAATGGCGATACAAAATAGATACATGCCCATTGGGATGGAGGTGGAGGAGATGGAAGCAGAAGCAATATTAATGGGCCTCACCTGGGCAAATGTCAATGGCTTCCCACGGGTTATAGTGGAGTCGGATGCAAAAACGGTGGTGGATGAATTGGTGTCAGGCTCGACAGTCAGGGCACCAAGAGGGGTTATTACAAAGCGTTGTTTGCGTTTGGCTGCTCAAATGCAACAACTTGTCTTACAGTGGATAGCTAGGCAAGGAAATATGGTGGCGCATGAAGCTGCTCATTTAGCTTTAGACAGTAGAACCTCAAATAGTTGGATTTGTGATTTCCAAGCGCCATTCAGGATATTGCTGTAATGGACTCTTTCAATTAATGCTAAGCCTTTTTCCTTTCAAAAAAAAAATATTCTTTACTAGCTACTTCACTTTTCATTCACTTTTCTCTCCCATTCACTTTTTCCCATTATTAGTTTTTCTCTCCTTTAATTTAGTTTTTCCCATTATATCAAAAAACCCATTCACTTTTTTCCCATTATATCAAAAAAAAAAAAAACCTAGCCTCTTCTTTTCTTTTTCTCTCTAGAAAACCCTACCCTCCATTTTCTTGGAGGGGCTGCCATCGATTCTTTTGTCGATAGTAAGCCCCAATTTGATTGATTTCTATCCTAATTATTAGTTTGGTTTTTGTTAGCCTCTTCTTTTGTAAGAGTTTTTTTTGTACCCTTATTTAGGGTTTTTTAGTCTCTTTCTAGAGTTTTTGTTCAGTTGGCGTGGTTTAATACGTTGGATGAAGATCGACTTTCAAATCGCTATAACACGGGTTGTGAGGTTCTCCATCAATGGTAAAGATGCAGAGTCATCAAAGAAATCGGAGTTGAACGTTAGTAAGATTAGTATTAGTTATTTGAAAGTTGAATTTCATATCTATGTTTTAGATCTACAATTGTTCAATCACGATTTTCATTGTAAGTGTCATATGCCTTGTTATTAATGAAATCATTATGTTTGGTTTAAAAAAAAAACATATATTTTGCACATATATTTCTCTACAAAATGTAGCATGACGGTTAAGAATCAAAATAATGCTAAGATGGATAATTTGAATTTATTCATAACTAGGCCTCAACTCGTGCGATGCACGGAGTGAACTAAATTAGTTACTTGAAATTTTAT
Source organism: Portulaca oleracea (assembly GCA_029582165.1). Classification (NCBI taxonomy): domain Eukaryota; kingdom Viridiplantae; phylum Streptophyta; class Magnoliopsida; order Caryophyllales; family Portulacaceae; genus Portulaca; species Portulaca oleracea. The sequence goes on from CM055872.1 coordinate 17,909,442, forward strand.
AAAAATCATGGATAAGTAATTGTCCATACAAAGTCACATTGCACGAGTATACTAAAAAATGTGTTTAATAATTAAAAAGCAACTATAATGTAAATTTATGTACATATAAATATACATTCTAATTATAAGAAAAAAATACAAAAATAACAATTTAATTATGAAATATGCATGTGCACACCAATTTAAAAGGAAACCATAAAATGACATTATGAATTCAATATGCATGTATGTACCAACATTAATACAAATATTTACATATCAATATTAAAACAAACAATAAATAGCATTATATCTCATAGTCTAACCTACAAAAAATAAAAATATCGAGACTTATATGATAATATTAAATGGAAGAGAGTACTATTGTGTTCCATGATAGTAAGTTATTCGAATGAAACTGCATAAAATACATAATAAGTTGTTCGAATGAATAATTATATACGTACATACCTATATAATAAGTTATTCGAATGAAAATAATTACTGATATTTGTACCAAAATAATTTACCTCAGTATTTATCTATTTTTCGATTGGTTGGAGTCCGTACAATTAATCTCCTTTCTCTATTTTGTGGGACTAAAAAATGATACTATATATTAATATTATATAGATAGATAGATTATTATTATTATTTTATTATTATTATTATTATTATTATTATTATTATTATTATCTTCATCATCAATTCATCATCATCATCATGAACATGATCATTATAATTAAGGATAACACCTAAATAATTATTGATACTTGCACAAAAATAATTTAGTTTAGTATTTATTTACTTTTTGATTGGTCAAAATATTTAATTTAGTATTTTTTCTCCATTATGTGGGACCCATAAAGTTTACTATTAATATTGTATATATATATATATATATAGATTTATTATTATTATTATTATTATTATTATTATTATTATTGTATATCATAGATAATACCAAAATAATTACTAATATTTGCACCAAATTAATTTAATTTAGTATTTATAATTTAGTATTTATCTGCTTTCTAATTGGTCAGAATCCCTACCATCAATCTACTTTCTCCATTCTACGGGGCCCACAAACTTTACTATTAATATTATATAGATTTTTTAATTTCTTTAATTGTAAATAAAATTTTGAAAGAAATAGAAAATAAATACAATTTAGATTAAAATTGAACACTACTGTTTGAGACTTAGCATGAGTCGTTTTGAATGTAACTGCCGTCAAGCATACGTGGATTAAGGATATATATTTTAATTTTTTTTATTGTAAATAAAATCTGTAAAGAAATTGAAAATAAAATACAATTTACTACTATGTGATTGGTCTAGACTCAGAAAAATGCTCATGTGGCTTTATTTCGTGGAACCCACAATGATTTATATTATAATATATAGATTATTATCATCATCATCATCATCATCATCATCATCTTTTTTGTTTTTTTTGGTAAGGAAAGACAGCATACAAACAGTAAAATAAACCTAACTATTAAGGAAGGTCTCCCCTCTTGGCCCGTTGAGCCAGAGTGTGTGCTTCCTTAACAATGTTCCTACTTACCTTAGAATTATGACACACACAAGAATGTGCTCCCTTAATGCTAGTGTTTTTGTTAAGGAAAATGAAACCATCTAAATTAAAACAAAGCTTTCGAGAAATCTGGAGGATATCTTGAGCTTCCCAAGACGGCTTCAGGCTGTTTGTATCCTGGACATCCTTTTTGAGGCGCCGCTTCGGCTGGATTTGGGTGACCCAGAATGTACTCTCCTCGTGCATCTTCCGCTTGGTCCCTGCAAAACAGCTCCCGAGTCCATTATTAGTAAGCTCCCTATCCTTAGAGATTCGTTGGCGTTTCCGAGGTGTATTGTTGCTTCCGTGACTAGCTTTGAACTAGAAGTAGCCGTTATTTTGCTGTAGCTGTTGAGATACTCCTGCAAAAGGATCTCGCGCTATCGAGGAAGACCCAACCTCCTGGTTGCTTGTGGTCTTTTTTCCTCCCTCAGAATTTATCTTCATAGGCAGTGACATGGCATTGTCCACTTCCATGTCATCCACACCTTGACATTCTTGGGTTTTAATTCTCACTATCAAAAAACTCATGCTCCTTGGGTCATAAAAACTCACTGGAATTTGCTGAACAACTTTTTTATAAGCATCTCTAGATATGGACAAGGAGTCCCTCATGGATGTTTTCTTCACAAACTTAAGGATTTGATTAGTGTTTGCTTTGTCCCTTCTCACTGGACTAACTGCCGGAGATTGTGTAGGACTAGATTTAGTCCTATCCTCCACGCTTAGCATAGGACTTGAATTAGGAGGGGGCGGCGGGGTCATCTTAGGCTCTCCCCCAAATCCTTTCTCCCGACCTTTAGGGTTGGCATCCCTTGCTCCTCTATCCCTGGCTACCTTTTTACTCTTACCCTGGAGACTCGGTAAGTTTGAACCTAATCCTCTCACCTCGTTGGAACAAACTTGTGGCTCATTTTGTGAACCCAAATCCCTTTTCTTGACGGAGGTAGGGATAAGCTTTCTCTCCTCTATTGAAGCTTCGGTCTGAGTGAGTTCCTTCCTTACCTCCATGTTGGAAGGATCTATGTCGAGGGCCTTTTCAAATGCTTCTCTTGCTTTCTCCAATACTCCAATTTTGGCTAGAGCTACACCACTTCTGTAGAGAGCTTTGACATTGTATGGGTCAAATTTTAGCACAAACCCACACAACTCTATTGTTTTATGCAAATCCCCCAATTTTAATTTACACGCGGCATGATTGAGGTTAATGGAAATAGCCAGGCCCCACAAAAGCAAATAATCTTCTTCACTCGAAGGAAAGCTTACACACATAAACTGTGAAGCTTTGACATACAAATTAATAGCGGAATCAAACTTTTTTTTTTCTCTAAACAATTTGTTCCCATCCTCTTTAAGTTGTTTTGCTTTGAAAATAGCTTCCCGAGGATGATCCATTTGACCCAAGAGATTAATAACATCTTCATCAAAGTCATCTTCCATAGACCCAAGCATACAAGACCAAGGAGATGTCTCATCCATTTCAGATGTCAAAAACTAGATTGTGCTACCACTGCACACCTCCAACACACTAAGAACACCACTAGTCACTAGAGTCCTCACGTCACCCCCCACCAAACTAGAATCAACTCTTCAGAAAGGAGTCACCACCAGGTAACTAATAACCTAAAGCACAACTACTACTAGGCACCAGAACACCCACAAACTACAATATTAGCATCAGAGCATCCCAAACCACTAAACGAAAGATACAGAAAACAACTAAGAAAAGAAAAGGCAAACCGTAATTGAAGCAGAGCACCTGAGGTAGCTGGAAAATCCAATACCCGAATCACAAAGGATTGGGTGGAGCCCCGATAATTGATCGTCGTTGCCGATCATATCCGAAGAGCTCCACGCACCCCGTCACCACTGTTCACGGAAAGCCACACACAAGACAACACATAGAAAAACTAACCTGAAAGACAGGAATAAGGGCAGAAGAGGACAGATCGGGGGACTGTGGTGCCGGCGACGGCCTTTGACTGGCCATCACCGGCATCGGGGAGCCAAATTAAAGGCTGATTATGATGGTGGTTGGGGTAGTTTAGAGAGAGAAATACTAGACGAATTTGGGGTTTTCTCTCTTCCTTTGTCTATTCATCATCGTTATCTTCTTCTTCTTCTTCTTCTTCATCATCATCATCATCATCATCATCATCATCATCATCATCATCATTATTATGGATAACACCTAAATAATTAAATTTAGTATTTATTTGCTTTTTGAATGGTCAAAATAATTTAATTTAGTATTTCTTTTCTCCATTATGTGGGACCCACAAAGTTTACTATTAATATTATATAGATATATATAGATATATTATTATTATTATTATTATATGTTATAGATAATACCAAAATAATTTACTTTAGTATTTATAATTTAGTATTTATCCTCTTTCTGATTGGTCAGAATCCCCACCATCAATTTCATTTCTTCATTCTACGGGGCCATAAACTTTACTATTAATATTATATAGATTTTTTAAGTTCTTTAATTGTAAATAAAATATGGAAAGAAACAGAAAATAAAATACAATTAAAATTAAAATATATTGAACACTACTGTTTGATACTTAGTAGGACTCGTTTTGAATGTAACTGCTATCAAACAGACATGGATTAAGGATATATTTTTTAATTTCTTTAATTGTAAATAAAATCTGTAAAGAAATTGAAAATAAAATACAATTTACTGTGTTGTGATTGGTTTAAATTCCGAGAAACGCTCCCGTGACTTTATTTCGTGGGATCCATAATGATTTCTATTATAATATATAGATATGCTACATATAAAAACGAACTATATATTATAGTTGCTTGCTTGTACAATACTAAAGGACTCATAAGTATTATTGTCCAAAAATAAAAATAATAAATTAAAAAAATTCATAAAATATGTAATTTAATTGTGGCCTGTGCAGCATACAGGTCTAAAGACTAATAAATAAAATAAATGACATTAACTGACCTTAAAATTTATGAATTATCATAAATGATAGAATTTCAGACTAATACAAAAATTAAGATTTTTTTATTTGATTCGACTAATAAGAAAACTTTACTATTGTTCTTTATTAACTATATGTAATTAACACGAAATTATAATACATATTTCTTTATTTATTTTCATATTTATAAATAATATTATCATTACTACCCAATAATATAGTATACGGTAACTGTTAAAAAATGAGTGATGAAAATCCGCACTGGTGCTAAAGCTAGTTATAAATGTGATTATGACTTTTCACACCATTATTTTTTAGTTAATAACTAATTTTTTTCCTGTTCTTCCGAACGAATGTTAATTTAGGTGGATGACTGTAATATTAAAAAAATGAAAGAAATAAAAGTCAAATTATAAATCCAAACAATATATAAAATATCATGGAAAAGAAACTATACCAACAAAAAGTTTTTTAATGTAAAGAAAGAACGACCTGAAAAAAATAGATTGATTAAGGAGAAGTAGAATAAAAACGACATATTATATTAGTTTAATTGTTGACTCAACATTTTGGGGAATATATATGAGTAAGTCAAACAACTTAATGCAGATAAAGTGGAAAATGTAAAATAAAAACAATCCAAATTATATATACAAATGTTGTTGCAACATTTCCCAACAAAATCTTTTTGATTTAATTATATGCAAAAATATAATCATTCATTATTCATTAATTATAAGATTTTTCTATAAAAAGGTAAAATACAAACATATAGTTAACCTTTCTTTTAAAGGTTCTACTAAGTGTACCCTCAATAGAATATTGATAAATCAATGTGTGGAACATTATGCGCATAAATATTGATATAAATGCGTGGAATATTATGCGCATAAATAGCATGATCATACTTAGATAACATAACCAATGGGCATTTGATTTCCTTGACTATATGTCATACATTGTCACATTTAACTGATAACCAATGAGTGCTTGATTTCCTTGACGGTATGTTCTACGCACATTTTATACTATAAGTAACATAGAAGGAAAAAAAACAACATTAATCCATAATTGTTAAAAAGTTGAAAATAACAAATAATATTAATCAAATGAATAATTAGTATAACATAAAAGTAATATGAGTCTATTTCTTACAAAATAATTGTGTATAGAAACTCAAAGTACAAATAGATCTAATATGAAATTAAAATGGATAAGGTTATACAATACACAATAAATTTAATTCTCATATCCAATATCAACAATAAAAATATAAGAAAGACAAAATCAAATAAACATTTAATATTTCCTCTATTTTTATCCAACTTTCACTGTTCTAAAAACCTCGCTACCCGGTCAAAAATTCTGGGTACCCAAACCGAAAAATTGATTTTAATTGGGTTGGGTGGCCGAATAACAAAAAAAATTCAGGTAATCGGTTCGGATATGGGTCGGCCCCTGGCCAAAATTGGGTATCTGAATTACTTGAAACTAAAATTGATCGAGGTGCAAATTAAAGTCCTTTTATTTTCTTTCCATTTTTTTTGTTGTTTCATTTTGTCTTCACTTATATATTCGTGTGAGAGCATCCGCAATGGTGAGTTTTAGTTCGACTCACTGCTGACGTGGCATGAAACAAGAACGGAATGAGGTCGTGTAGAACATTTCAGTGGTGAGAATGGGACTCGTCTCGCGAGAATCTCGCTTTCAGTCTCGCGAGACGAGTTTGAAAGCGAGTTTAGAATATTAATATTTTAATCATATTTTTTTCTCTCTCCTCCTCCACTTCATTTTTTATCAATATAACTAAATTAATTATATTCTTAAGTGGAACCCATTTACTTTTTTTAATTAATATAAGTCAAATTCACTCTCACCATTGGAAAGCTAGCTAAATAAAAGATTAAATTTTGACTCTCTTGATATGGGTCCACAGATTCCACGTCATACAATTAGTCAAACTCAAACTCACCATTGCGGGTGCTCTGATATTCTAAAACTAAAAGAAAAGTAGCATGACTAATCAGAACTTGCATATTGTATTTGAACATGTTTATCAAAATATTCTTTATTTTTCATCCAATTAATAACAGTCAAAAGGATTTGGCATTATATTTGACATATTGTAACTAACTTTCTTCAAATAATAATAAAATTAGTAGTTTTAATAACAAATTTACAAATTAAAATTAAAAATAATAAAGTAAAAAAACTCATAATAACAAATTAATGAACTTCGAGTACCTGAAACTTTCGGTTGTGGTTACGGTTTGAGTTTATCTGGAACTATGGTTATTTAAATAGTTTAAAGATAAACTGCAACAATTTTAATTGAAATAGGAGTCTATATAATTGACAGAAATTTTAATTGAAATAGGAGTCTGCATAGAAAATAAATTCTATTGTTTATTTACTTAATTATTTATTTTTTCGTTTTATTCTTTTTGTTGTTTGCTTTTTATTTGGATTATTAAAAAGATAAAAAATAATAATTGAGTAGTTATTTTTTTGAATGAATGGTGTAGATTTTCTATTAGATAAAATCAATGGCCGATATTGTCTGATTAATGAGATTTAAGAGATGGGGGAGGGAAGAAATTTGAGGGCTGAGGTCCCATTGCAATTTATAATATATCGATTAGTATTAATTATAAATCTATCTATATCTATCCAAAAAATTACTCGGAGGTACCCCAATATTTAGGAAAACTATTTTTCGGTACCCCAACTTTTCAAAACTCATTTTGAGGTACCCTTACTTTTTGGGTTAGTAATTACAAGTTTTGATTCCCATGCATTGCGTGCATGGATTTGTAAATTTATTTATCTTTTGTGTGTGTATATATACACACATAAAAAATAAATAAATATAACAATCGATGTACGCAATGCGAACGAATCAAAACTTGTTTTGCTTAAAAATGAAAATCCTCAACAATAATATCCACTTTGGTTCATGATGGATATTGGCGAGTCAGTGTAGTTAAAGTTATCTTCTTTTTAGTTGTTTTTCAAAATAAGTTATATAAGTTCAAGATAAATATGCAAAACAACTCTTTCAAATGAATTCAAATAAGATCAAACAACTAAGTTCAAGTTAGTTAAGTATGCTAAGTTCAAAATAAGTTTAGAGTGCGTTTGGTAAGATTCATAGGAAAATTTTTTCCGGGGAAAAGTTTCCCTGGAAAGTTTTCCATCGGAAATATTTCCCTGGGAAGAATTTCCCTTAACCCCCCCTAAGGGAAATTTTTCCTAGGAAAACCTTGCAAATGGTGGGCCCTTTGTAAAAACTTTCTCGAGGTCAATGTACAACCAAACATGGGGTAAATAAGTCAACTCAGAAAAATTGACCATTTCCCCGGGGTTTTTGACTAAACAAACGCACTCTTAGATAAGTTCAACTTGTAATGAGCTCAGTCAAAATAATTTGGAATGAACATGTTAAAAATAAAAATATAGTGAGACGGAAGCAATATTATTCATTATTGTTCGTTTACTCTTAGTATGAACAATTATGCATTATAGATATGCATCCTCATGTGTAACACCCCAACCTTAATCATAGGATTAAGACTATACTTAGAATCCCAAACCTGTGATTAGCGCAGCGGAACACCTTAGGTCGAGGCATTACCGCCGTCTCCCAAAAGAGACAAGGCAACAACACTAAAGAAACTTCCAAAACCACAAGATAACTTACTAGCTTAAAAACCTTCATATATAAAACTGATACAACCTTTGGATAAACTACATAAACTTAAACATAGCTTAACAACTAAACGACTTCCAAAAATCCTGCTCGCCCTTGCTAACCGGTGATTTCCTTAGAGAACTACCTTGACAGCCCTGAATTACTTTGGAACCGACTTGTCCTTGCCTTGGGAGCTCGAGCCTCCTAAAAACAAAACCATAAAACATCGCAAAGTGAGGGGAAACACTCAAGACGTAAACCTCCGACGTAAACCGCTCAAAAGCGGTTTTAGTGCCGGCATTTAAATTCATTTTGAAAATGGGAAAAGGGGATAAAACGATAACTTGCAATGATGTGCATAAAACATAAACATGAATAGCATAGAATAGAGGTATATAGAAAATACGTGGAACCCTTATGATCGGTGGAAGCACCTCACACGCCGCATGCCCAAATCGATCTAGATTTGGATTGGGTGACGCTTCTGCCGACACCGCCAGTCTAGGACACTCGATCAGGAGCATCTAAAAGGCTAGCACTTCACGTAACTAGCTAAAACATAAACATAGAATACATAAAATGGGTCAACTTTCGAACATAATGATATCATAAAACATAAAGCTTGACATGTCATAAATTGAATGAATCATGAATATAACTTAGTTCGTAAAAGCTGGACAATTTGCGTACCTTGGGACGCTAAAGATCTTAGTAGCGTGACTCGGCTTGGAGATGGCTTTGGAAGTTTGTCAACTAAGATGAGAATAAATAGAAATGAAGAACCGAATAGGGTTCTAAATTAGACTCATAAGTTTAGAAACTTACTAATATAAATGAATTAACTTTAGGAAGAAAAATTCAGGTTTAGTAAAATAGAGTTTAAACCATAACTTGAGTTAGGAAAATTGAAACGAAGTAAAAGAGTACATCCCGGAATAGGAAAAAACATAATCTACAACTTTGTCAACAGAACCAGAAGCTAAAAATGAGTGGAAGGGCCCCAAAATGGGCCCGGACAGAAGCTGTGCACATAAAACTTTGGAGTTTTCGGGTCGGAAAATCACGAGAAATATGACGTAGAAGGTGATTCAAATAAAAGGGCTTGAACTTAGGAAAATTAGCTTGAATTGATGATGAATAGGGTAATTATAAATTGGAAGCTAGGATGCGAGATAACGAGTTCAAATATGGTTTGATAATACGATATCGAATGAAATGGCGAAATGGAGCAAGATATACACGTCCAAATGTGAATAAAAGCAAGCTTGGATTAATGAATTATGAAATGAGGAATGAATTGAATTAGACATTGGAGGTTATCAAGCTAGAAGGAACTTTTAGCTAGAGCAAAGATATTGAACATGATACTTAAAGAAATATGAGAGTCACGATACATTACTTAAACATACTAGCTCTTGAAAGGTATTCTCAAGACTCACTTAGGACTCCAAATTGGTACTCTTAGCCTCAAACACATAACTCTATAATGACAATTTATAACCACGACCCATTTATACCTAGAAACCCTTATTGGGTTGATTTGAGGCCCAAAAGACATTAATTCACAAAGGTTAAATTGAGCAGAATGCTGTTCTGGACAGCCCGGTTTCCCGGGATCGTAACTCACGCTCCCGATATCGGATGACTATGAACCATACCTTTCCGAAAAGCTTGCAATGGGGCCTAAAACTTTCATGTTTACCATAAAAACCAAAGAGGTCTCCAAAGGGACGAAAAACAGCCCTCAAAACACTGACTCAGAGTTCGTATATAAAATCGTGAGGTTACGGTTTTGGTCGTAACTCGGGCTATACATGTCGGAAATTAGAAATTCCAAAGCCTATGGTTTGCTAACACCTTAAGCTATCAAATGGAGTAAAAATCTGGGCAAAAATCCCACTTTTATAATTCTGTAAATTCCAAGATTCAAACAGAAACTATTTTGCTCTTAATTTCAGCTCTAATGATACTTTTAGCCCTTAATTCATACTAATTCTCAACCAACTCCACTTTGGCTATAATCCACTATATTTCCAGAATTAAACCTTGAAAGTTAACTCATCAAAGAGCTTAAATCCCACATGCACCCATAGATTCAACATGCATTCAACACAAACATCACACTTTGACACTCTTTCACCAAAATCTCTTTAATTCACCCAAATTAAACATGACAACACTTAAATAATAATCTTAACATATATAATCAGCCCTTAGTACTCAAAAACTTATCAAGAAACTCACATGCATCAAGATTATAACAATATCCATCAAGAATTCAACAAGAAAACCTCAAGAACTCATCCAAATACACATGCACATACTCCAAACTCAAACCCTAACTTAACCAATACAATTATATACTTGAATTCATGAATTAAGAGAGTAAAAGAGATAGAATTTATAAAAGAAACATAGATATAACATGTATTTTCAGATTAGGGCCTAAAGGAATTGAAATTGGGGTTTGAGAGATTACCCTTGGAGTTAAAAATGGATGAAAACACAAGAGGGAGGAAGAGGGGGATGCACGGCGCCGGAAACCGCCGCCGGCTGGCCGGAAAAACGGCCGGAAAATGGTGGCTGTGGCTGCTGGTTGCACGGCAGTGAGGGAAGGGGGAAGAGGAAGTGAGAGTTGCTCTTGAGATTTATGAAGTAAGAATGACTAAATGACTTAACTCCCCCCCCCCCTTATTACTAATATATATCTATCATCCACTCTAATTAAAACTAATACTAACTAAAATAAGACCTTAATTAAATAATAATAGGATGATAGCAAATAGGGTAAATATAATGTATTGTTGTAATAAATTGAAGTATCGGGTTTTTGTAGGAAATTTAATACATTGATAATAATTTGGTAACATAAAAAAAAATAAAATACAATGAAATTTGGATAGAAAGATAATAAAATGGGAAAAGTTACCTCTTGAAATTATGTAAAGGAAATGAAATTAACTAAATTAAAATTGGAACGGTAAAATATATATAGAAATCGAGGCGGACAATTATTAACCGTTTCTCGGTAAATAAATTTATAATACACATCGTATAACTTGAAATACTATAACTCATTGAATGAATATGTAAAGTAAATTTTTAAGCCGATAATTCGACACCTTAGCCATCTCCTGCACGAGACTTATCACCGATAATAATAAATAAACAAGTAAATCAATAAATAAATAAAGGTAAACGCGAAAAATTTATAACGTGATTTAGGTAATTACTATGGTTAGTACGTGAATAATCATGATTTTGGGGCGGGTTGTTACATCATGATAGTTTTATTTTTTTACTTTTATATGATTTTAATTTATATGTGGCAAATATTATCGGATACCTTAACGAATCATTACATTTCTATTATTTATTTGTGACATTGGATTTAATGATTGTTAAAAGAATGCAATTATGCAACTTAGAATAAAAATATGATAAAACAAACATTTCTTAGTTAATTAAGAATCTTGCCTTATAAGATAACATAATACATAAGAAATTTTCTCAAACTAAAATCAAGGAATAAAAAGATTATCACTAATACTCCAACTCTGATATGTAACGATAATCTTTAAATAAAAAATATAAATTATATCATGTACTTACTTTTTAAATAATTTTTATTTAAAATATATTTGAATACTAAATAAAATTATGACATCTCTGTCTTTCTCTCGGTCTTTCTATGAGGCACACACATATACTTGATACAATTTATGTCTTTCTTTGATATGCATGATTTAACTTAACACCAATTAACATATTAGGTTCTTTGATATGCATGATTTAACTTAATGCCAATTAACATATTATGTATTTCCTCAAAAAAAAAAATGGCATATTAGGTAGATTTTTTTTCCTCATTTTTTGTAAATGATAGAAAAAAATTATATATGCATGATTTAATTTATTTAAGATCAACAAACATATTAGATAGATTTTATGAATTTTCTTATTTTCATAAAGTAATAGAAAAAAAACTACATATCCATGATTTAAATTAACCTTAAGTTAATATATTAGATAGATTTTATAAATTTGATTCTTCTATTAAACAATAGGAAAATGATTAGTTAATGAATGAGAATGAGAATAAACATGAAAATGGAGGATGAGAGGTGTGAGGGAGGTTAATTGAGAAATAAGATTATTGACTAATTTTCTTGTTTATAATTAATTTCTAAAGAAAGATAAACAGAAAAATAAAAAATCATACAACAATTAGTGTGTTGACTTATGACATAAAATATTATGTTGATACTCTAGGTATAATGGAGAGAAAATTAGGTATATGTTGATACTCTAGGTATAATGTAGTAATGATATTTTTAATGAAATTGAATCTTTTCTAAAGAAATAGAGACGATTAAAGTTAATATTATACTTTGCACAAAACATCAAAAAAATAAAATAATGCAAGATAACAACATAGGGATCTAAAAGAAATTAAATAATAATAATATAATATAAATTAGTTAAAATAGAAACCCAAAAAAATAATATGAAGTAAATGACGGTTCCGTCGTGAAAGAGGGAAATAGAGAATACATATAAAAAGAATATTAACTAAAAATATGGTGGTATAATGGTATAGACATTGAAGTGTTTCCCTTGCATTAGAGGTTCAAATCTTGGTGGTAATAATTTCATTGTCAACTATTTTGGTGCAAATAAAAAAATATTGTAATTACTATTCTATCCTTATAATTTATTAATGGCAAGGGATAAAATGGGCAAAATGAAATTTGCGTACCATAAACCCCTTTGCCTTTATATATTACATAGATTTGGTACTTTTCCGGCCATTAATTTTATTAAATGACCGAAATATCCTTATTCTTCTTCTTCAAGGGTATTTCTTCAGGAATGAAAGAACAAGGGCATTTTGGTCACTTAATAAAATTGATGATCGGAAAAACACCTAATAATTACTAATCCTAAAATTTAGGGTACCCCAAAATGAATTTTGAAAAGTTGGGGTACTAGAAAAACATTTCACCAAAAGTTAGGGTACCTCAGAGTAATTTTTTGATATCTATCTATATATATATATATTAAATTGCAATGCGACCCTCTCAAATCTCTTGCCTCCCCCTTCTCTTAAATCTCATTAATCAGACAAAATCGATCATTGATTTTATCTAATATAAAATCTACACTATTCATTCAAAAAAAATAACTACCCAATTATTATTTTTTATTTTTTTAATAATCCAAATAAAAAGCAAACATCAAAAAGAATAAAACGAAAAAATAAATATGAATGAACAATAGAATTTATTTTCCATGCAGACTCCTATTTCAATGAAATTGTTATCAGTTATGTAGACTCATGTTTCAATTCAAATTGCTGCCAGCTTATCTCTAGATAAACTATTTAAATAACCATAGTTCCATTAACATTATTGTCTATTCTATGCAAACTCCTATTTCAATTAAAATTATTGTCTTAGTATACAAATATAAATAATATAAGAAAATATTAAAGTAGCAATTATATATATATATATATAGAGAGAGAACATATTCAATGAGAACTCCCCCTTATAATAAGAACTAGAGAACTATCAATTACATCCCTTAGATTAAAAACGAAGAGCTATGATTTGTTTAAAATACGTGAAACAAAACTCTTTCCTCATCTGCAACCTCTCTTGTTCCTTTTTACTAGATATAACCGATTAGCAAATAGCAAAAACAAACATTAAATAATCTGAACTAACCTAATGCAGACTAATCCAATTCGTGTTTTGTTTAAATTTGCATCGTGTACTTGTTATCATTAGATATGTATAATTTGCACTAAGTTGTCAATTAACAGTATTAATTATCATATGAATCCAAAGAACTTTAGATTTCAACCTCAATTTGTCGTTTGTTGGTGTTAATCCAATATTATCTTTGATTAAAGTGAAGTATGATGTCATCCAAATCCCATGGTTGCCATACATTTACAAAGTCTTCCTTCTTTTTGTAGCGGCAGAATTTATTTCTGCTATGAATTTATGAGTGCTATGAATCTCATGTTTGCTTTTTCTATGTAATCCCATGTTGAGATGGAACAAAACGCAGGGTTAATTAGTGCCATGAATCGATTTTTGGACATCAACGTGCATTTGTGATTGAAAGTCGAACCCTAAAAGAGAGAGGAAGTGCAACCAGCGGTTCCCCTTTCTCTGTCCCCTAGTTTTTCAAAAATAAATAAAAGAAAAACAAAAATTATCTAAACTAATCGCAACCCTTAACTTTTAATCCAACGGTTTTAAATGATAGTTCTTTAGTCTTATTATAAGTGGTAGTTCTCAATGGATACGTTCTCTCTCTCTCTCTCTCTCTCTCTCTCTCTATATATATATATATATATATATATATATATATATATATATAAGGGTTTTTGGCAGGAAAAAATCCGTACTGATGGACTTGTGATCGAGAATAATCCAAAGTGACTTTTTGGCAGTTGTAGGAGGCAAAAATTTGTCGACCAATTAAAAACCGGCACGTGGAAAATAAATTAAATTTATTTGGCTAATTATTATCCGCCACGTGTTAAATTCATTACGCCGGTCCATTTAATTGAATTTTAAATGGAAATACATCCAGGTCAATAATATCATAACACGTGTCAAAGATGATGCAGAAAATATTAATTATTTCTTTATTTAAAGTTAAAGGAATAATTAATTAACTTGGGCCCAAGCCCAAAGCCCAACTTAAACCCTAGGGGCTAGGCCTCTAGAGCCTATAAAAAGGGGTCCTCTCCCTTCATTTTTAACCCCTTGGCAGCATTCGACATTCTGCACTCCAGAGGCTTCAGAAGATTAAACCGCCAGCAGTCTCCAGCTACTAAGCGCCAAGGATCGAAGTTTGCAAAAGGCTCAAGATCGAGTCTCCAAGCCTATACCGCGTCAAGATCAAGAACTGCTACAGAGTTCTTTGGCAAGACTTGCAAAGCCTTCAGAAGTGAACTACAAGCGGCCTCCAGCTATCAAGCGCCAAGGACCAACGCCAGCTAGTTCAACAACTTCTGTTCTTCACATTAAAGACTGCAGCCATCATCTTCGTTTGGTTCATCGATCGAGACCAAGCACTATGCCCTAGCATCCAAGAACCGAGAGAACTACAACCAACAGTCAACCTTCAGACGATTAAACTTCGAGCGGACTCCAGCTACCAAGCACTACGGGGATCAACGCTCAAGACCTTCAGCTCAAGAACTACTATAAGAATTCTTCAGCTAAACATACGTTCGAGATCGAGATCAAGCGCTCGCGCCCTCGGCTCACCCAAGTTTCTAGAGATCGAATCATAGGACTACTTTATTTTATTTAATATAGAGATTGTACCCGCATACATTCAAATATTAATACAAATTAATTTCTTTCTCAATTTCATGTCTTTATTTATTTTAGACTCGAAATTTGTGTTTACAAATTTGGCACGCCTGGTGGGACCTCTCTGCCTCTCATCTCCTTCTCCAAGAAATCAAGTTCAACCTTCGGTTCAAGCAACGCGATGACACCCTAGAAAGTTGTCTCTCGACTCTCAGCAAGGAGGATGACTCAATCTGCATCCCAGGGGTCAAAAACTACATGTATTACATCAAGCGGAGTAATGATTCGAAGGATTACAACTGTCACCGCTGCTATTTCTACAGCGCTAGAAAAACCAACGGTGAATGCACCAACTCAATTACTGAAGAATCCAACTATCGGCTTCATCACGTTGAGGGCAACTCAAAGGGTCCTCACTCTTGGAAGCCAACTACGATTACCTTCAGGTCAAAGCAGACTACACCTCGCGGACTCCTTCAATTTGAGGGATTTGAAGGTCACGACTACTCCAGTGAAAATTCTTCCCCAATCTCTAAAGAAGAATTTATCTTCTCGCAAGCAGAGACTGAATCTACCCATACCGTCGTCATGGCGGTGATGACAATTGGAGCTGTTAACATGGAAGAAAAGATCACCAAGTTAGAGACCACGTTGAGAAGGTTTGCCAAAGAAAGCGAAAAGAAAGACAAAAGAATCGACGAGTAAAGTCAACAAATTTTGAAGACTTTCGTGGTAAAAAATTCAAAACTTCCAAGTCATCCACATAAAGATTCACAAGTCAAAAATTCAAGACTTCTAAATCATCCAAAAAAAAAGAACTCATGGGTCATTCAAGACTTCCAAGTCATCCAAATCAAGACTCACAAGTAAAAAATTCAAGACTTCCAAGTTATCCACAACAAGACTCACAGGTCAAAATTCAAGACTTCCAGGTCATTGAAATCAAGACTCACGAGTCAAAAATTCAAAACTTCCAAGTCATCCACATCAAGACTCACAAGTAAAAAAAATCAAGACTTTCAAGTCATCCACAAAAAAAGACTCACAAATAAAAATTCAAGACTTTTAAGTCACCCACAAAATTAAAAATTCCCAAGTCAAAATCTAAGAATTCCAAGTCATGAATACCAAATGCTTACAAGTTCAAATCCCAAACTTTCAAGAAAAAGGCTCTCAAGTCACCAAAATTAAAGACTCCCAAGTCAAAATCCAAGACTTCCAAGTTATCATCATGAAAGACTCGTAAAAGTCCAAACTTAAGGCTTTCAAGTCAAACTCTCAAGTCACCAAAGTTAAAGACTCCCAAGTCAAAATTCAAAACTTTCAAGTCAAAGACTCACAAGTCATCCAAATTTAAATCAACAAAATGAAAGACTCACAACTCATCCAAATTCAAATCAACAAAATGAAAGACTCAAAAGTCAAGGAAAAAAAAAGACAATGACTTCCAAGTCAGCAATCTTCAAGATTCGCAAGTCAGCAAAAAATTCAAAACTCTCAAATTAACAAATTTCAAGACTCTCAAGTCACTAAATTCACCGATTTCCAAGTTAACAAAAATTAAAGACTTCAAAGTCAGCGGAAATTCAAGACTTTCAAATCAACAAACTTCATGACTCCTAAGTCACCAAGTCCCTTAATTTCCAAGTCAACGACAAGACAAAGACATCCAAGTCAGTCAAACTCTCGTATCAACAAGTCTTCTGACTCTCAAGTCGAAAAAATGAAAGACACACAAGTCAAGCAAATGCAAATTAACACAATGAAAGGGCTCACAAGTCAAGATCACGACTTCCAATTCAACAAAAATCGAGATTCCCATGTCAACGATGCATATGACTCTTACGTCAACAAATCTAAAGACTATCAAGTCAAAAAACTTCAGACTCTTAAGTCATTAAACCAACTGACTTCCAAGTCAACCAAATTCAAGACTACCAAATCATCAAAATCAAATTTTAAGGTGAAGAAAAGTAATTACTCCTAGGTCATCAAAGAAAAGACTCCCAAATCACTCGCGATAAAAGATTGATGAGTTCATGACTCCCAATCAAACTGAATGACTCATACGCTAGAAAAATTCAATGACTCACAAGTCAACAGGATGCAGAACTCCCAAGTCAAGAAAGTTAAAGACTCATAGGTCAACAAGATGAAGGACTCTCAAGTCAAGATAGATAAAGACTCATAAATTAATAATAGAGACTCTTGCGTCAGTAAAGTCCATAGTTCACTCGTGCAAGACTCTAAAGTCGACAAGGTTAAAGACTTCTACGACTCTTAAGTCAAAAGGGCAAAAAAAATAAAAATGGACCGACTTCCAAGTCATCAAAATTTTGGGCTTTCAAACCGCACTCTGGCTTGCCAAGATCTTCATGTTGGTGGTTTGCTCCAAGTCAGCACCATCAATGGAATACTCAGGCTGGTTGATACCTTCATTCAAGCATGCAATGTGGGGGCATCCTAGTCGTGTTGGTTGAATTCTACTCCAAGATGATGTCCTTGTCTTTCAAATCAGCGGTGCACTCTGTTTGGCCGAGCTGAAATTTAGGCACAATAGTATGCTCGGTAAATACAAACTATATTCGAGACTCAGCCGCTTCAAACACTCAAAATTCGTGTTCGCGACCGACTCTCGAAGGGGGCATCCGTAGAAGGCAAAAGTTTGTCGACCAATTAAAAAACGGCACGTGGAAAATAAATTAAATTTATTTGGCTAATTATTATCCGCCACGTGTTAAATTAATTACGGCGTCCATTTAATTGAATTTCAATCTGGGATGCTACAAGAAAATGATGAATAAGTATAGACTGCTACCAGCCAAAAAGTCACTTTGGATTATTTTCGATCACAAGGCCCTCAATACGAATTTTTCCCAGCCAAAAACCCTATATATTTTGCAACATACATGTTGATCGGTATAATATTTTCTAATATTTGAATATTTGATATTTTTAGTTTAACTATGTTTCAAAATTTACTTATCGATACAAAAATTCCAAGTTACCCACAAATATTCGTATATATTAATTATTAATTGTTCGGTGTGGTTCCGAGCCGAATTTTGATATTTTATAGGGTATATTTACTCGTTTTAACCCCTTAATTATATATTAGATATGATGATTTCGTGTTTTGTAGGAAAAAGAGTTAGGAGGAAATTGAGCTTAATTGAGGCTTTTTAGAGAATCCCGAGTGATTTCCCGAGCCGACCCGAGTCAACCCAAGTCATCCCGAGCCAAGAATCGAGGCGAGACCAACCCGGGTGCCCTTTGTCAAGTTTTGGTGCAAAATAGGGGCGTAGCACCCGCTACAACCCTGGTAGCGGGCGCTACAGCCCAATGGAAAACAATAAGGCAAGGTGGCAGCCGAGCGTCACGCCTGCGACAAGCTACGACAAGAAGAAGAGCTGCGTGCGGACAGAACCATGTCACACCCGAGAAACACTTTGTCGCACCCGCGCGCCCGCGACCAGGACTTTCACGCACGTGACGGACAATGAACGAGAGACGATGGAGGCTAGCAGTGAAGCGTCGCGCCCGCGACCGGCCATTTATGCGGAAGCTCCGCGCGTGTCTGCGGGAGTTAATTCTAGGGTTTTGGGATGTTTTTCTTCCTATAAATACCCATGTAATTCAGCATAATTAGCATATAAGTTTTTATTGTTTTTCATAGTTTAGGAGTAGGATTAGAGTAGAATTAGATTTAATTGCTTTCCTTTAATCTTGCTTTAATCTTTCTTCAAGTTTTTAATTGTTCGTCAAGCTTTCATTGATTTCTTGCAATTGTATTAAACTTTCTTCAAGCTTTCTCAATTCAAGCAATTATCCATTGAAGCATTTTGCAAACTTTCTCTCTCTCTCTCTCTCTCTCTCTCTCTCTTTTTGGTTTCCATTGTTGACTTGATTTCAAAGCTTTCTAGTGCCAATCTCACTACAAATCCACTTTTAGCGAGGAGGAGGGTTAAGGGTCACAAATTCTACTTCAAGTGAGGATTTGGGGATCCTTAGTAATCCAATTCACAATTTTCTTGTTTGTTTGGGGGAAATTCGAAGTCAAGGATTCGAGATTGAAGATTTAGTGAATTGAAGGTATAATTTATGGTCCCCAATTTCATTGTTCATTCTAGTTTTCATTCATTGCTTTTCTTTGCTTTCTTGATTTCATGCTTTTATTGCTTTCTTTGAATCCATGTCTAGATTAGTTTAATAGCTTTATTTACATAATTTACTGCTTCCCGCATTGAGAAAACCCCAAACACAAACCGATTCCCTTGTCAAGCCTAAACACCCATCCCTGTGAATTCGACAACCCTAACCTCACAAAAACTTACCTTCTATGTTCCTTATTGACCAGATTTAGCAAGCTTTGAGTTGAACTTGAGCAAGAAGTTGCTAAAACTCAGTTAGGTTCAGCTGATTTACCTTCTATGTTCCCTATTGACAATATTTAAATAGAAGCAACCAATAGAATAATACTACTTGTAACATATATATACTAGTTCTTAAACCTGTGCGTTGCACGAGACGAAAGTAAATCACATATACATTGAAAATATTGGTTCGATTATATCGTGAATGATATGAAGGATAACTAATGAAAATGAATATATAACTATATAACTAACAACTACAAACAAGAGAAATAGTACATAAAATTAAAACAGAAAAGGAAGGATGGGAAAAAGGTGGGATGGTTATCTTTGTATTTTCTCCCTAAATTATAGATAAACTGAAATCATATTTGTTTTCATTCATGTATGATGAAAAGGTGGTGTAATATATGTTTTTATTTACAAATGAAATACTAACAGTTTCACAACCATAAAGGCCAATTGTACCATCTTTAATTAGTTTATGTCATGAAATACTAAAAAAGTATGCAATAAGTTTTTACCGTGTTTGGTTGAAACTGTAAATTTTGTGGAAAATAAATTGTTTGAAATATTCAAACAATCCTTCGCGATTGTTATGTGCAAAATTTACGAATAACAAATAAGATATAACTAATTTACCACATGCCCACGTTAGGTTTAAGTAAACAATGTTATTTTGCAAATTAAAATCACACTACTTGTACATCTTCAACTTATCATGAACTCTCCAGCCGCCACCTATATCAATCATTCGTAAATTTTTAGTATGGAAAAATAGTTAGAATCTCAATTCTATAATAACAAAAAGAAAAAATTATATAATTTAGAACTCTCTGTTCTAAAGATATGAAATAGAAGAAATGCATCTATATTATTTATTCATAAATATACATTAAGATAAAATATATTTAATTGAAATAACTTACAAAATATTTAAAGAACAATATGTAGGACGAACTAATTAATTCAAAGTAAAAGGAACTAATGTTAATTTTTTTTTGGAAGCCAAAACTATTTTAGATAATGTGAAAAGATATAATTTAATTTTTGAATAATTAAGGTAAATCACACCATGTATTTAGAGATACATTGCTCCTAACTTACCGATAAGAGATTGTGTAAATACTATCATCGTGCATCATTGAACAATTCTTGATGACTTTTTGAAGATATCAACCAAAATCTCATACCTATAAATTATCAAAATTCACATTTCACATTAAGATTGGAAACACATAACAAAATTGTAAGAAAAAGTATGAGCAAAACAATATGTAAACATGTATTTTGGCGAGTTCTTACCCAAAGCGTATATGATTTGCATCATATTGGTATTTATAGGATATATATATATAGAGAGAGAGGAATACCTAAATGCAAAATGAAGTAAAAAGTTAATTAATTAATTAATTGATTAATTAATGAAGGAGAGGTTACAAAATCAAAATTGAAATTAAAGACAATAAACAACAAAGTCGATGGAGCTTAATGTTGGGATCGAGAATAAAATATCTATATCTAATAATAATACTAATAATAGTAGTAACTTTTAAAATAATAATAATAATAATAATAATAATAATAATAATAAAAGCATTTTAAAAATGTCCTCTCTAAAACATTCTTATTACGATCCTCACACACACACATGTAGGCATGGATTTTGACGTTACACACACACACATATATAGGCATGGATTTTGATGTTACACACACACACTCACACATATATATGCATGAATTTTGACGTTACAGACACACACATATATATATAGACATGGATTTTGACGTTGCACACACATATATATGCATGGATTTTGACGTTACAAAGATCATTATGGATTTTGACTATCATATTTGAATTGTTCATTTAGAATGAAATAGTGCAAATGGATAGTTGACCTTTGACAATTAAGATGAGGTTAATTAGGGTGGCTGTTATTAATAAACTTCAATGCTCAAACGTAACGTACAATGGTTATTTGTGTTTTTTTTTATAAAAAAAATCATGATTAGTAACTTAAAATGGGTAACGTTAGACATTGATTAGCAATTACTAATTGCTTAAAATGGGTCAATATTGAGTATGAATTATTTGGTTATTAAAAAAAATGAAGAAAATGTTTTTGGATGAGTGTAAGATATCAATAATACCTTCATAAAATAACATAAATTCCATCTTCACCCTTTATTATCTTTTTTATAATATTATGTGAAAAATTATCGATTTAAGATGGTTCTCAAAATGTCAATGAATTTACAAAAATGGAGGCGGCGGCGGCAACAACAACAACAACAACAATAATAATAATAATAATAATAATAATCTTCTTATAATAGTTGTAAAATGTGTTTGACTCTCCTCTCCTTAATTATAGAAGATTTGACAATTTTTTTCCTTTTAAAAAAAGAATTTGAGCATCTCTCCAACTTCATTCACGCATAGCCCCCCCTCCCCCCAACTGCCATTCTTTTTATGGGAACTGTCATACTACTTTAATAATAAGAAAAAATCAAATTGTACTTTAAAAATAAAAATAAAAATTAAACAACACATAAAATTGATAATTACACACCAATGCATAAAATTATATTATAGTCAATAAATTATGCAGACAAATGTTAAATCTACTTTTATCTTATATTGGTGATTACATATTGAAGGAGTAAAATTACATTAGACACATCAAATTATGTTATAATTCTACTTAAATGCATTTATTAATAGAGAAAGATATTATAATTCCATGCTACATATTGTCAAAAAAAATTATCTAGGTATTTACTTAATTTTTAAGAAAATACATTAATAGAAACGTAGGTCCTTTCATAATATAATATCATAAAAATAAAATCTTACAATATATATATATATATATATATATATATATATATATATATATATAGGGAAATTGGATTCTAATAATCCCTATTTTCGCAAATTGTATGGCAATAATCTCTACTTTCAATTTGTATTCTGATGGTCCAAAAAAAAAAATTGTATTGTAGTGGTACCAAATCCATCACCACATTCTTTTTATTTTTTTCATGTCTACCCCAAATTGTTTTTTTTTTTGTTCCTGCCCCCAGATAGGTAATGAAGTGTAGTTGCTAAAACATCTTTTAAATTATTTTTTTGAGATTCCGAGCAATTATTATATTTTTTAAAAAGAATAAAATTGAAAAAATCATAAAAAATAGAGAAAAAATTCAAAAAAATTGGGAGAAGTGCTGTAAATTCATTAAAAATCGTGGTATAGTGTTATACAAAGTTTTGAATCAAATGCAATACAAAATCTATGATATTTAGGGTATACTCTCTATTATGTCCCACTATAATACAATTTTATTTTTTTTAATCCTCAGAATACAAATTTAAAGTAGGGATTATTGTCATCCAATTTGCAAAAGTAGGGATTATTAGAATCCAATTTCCCTATATATTTATTTATCTTTACTTACTATATACTATATACTATAATAGTAGGAGAATCACTTTGACTCTTCTCTCCTTAATTGTAGGAGTATTGACCATTTTCTTTTTTCTTTTTTTCTTAAAAAGAAAAATAACATCCCTCCTAATTTCTTTTGTTTTAATAACCATCCCTCACAATTTCCTAATCACATGCATAGCCTCCCCCTCCCCTCTCCTTCCAATACTGTTTCAATAATAACAAATCAAAATTATATTCTCAACGTATACGGTATAGTGATAATTATAAATTAGGGAGTAAGGCTACAGTACAGCGATTACGTATAATTTTATTTAAACGTATTTAAATAAAGAAAGATATTATAGTAGGTAATTTACAAAACTCCCGAAATAAAGTTATATTATAGGAGGGAGTAAAATTCTCGGTTACATATTGTAATTACAATTAGGTAAGTATTTACTTAATTTTCATGTTAATATGAAATATATTAATAGAAAATCTCATGATAGATTTGTAATAAAGCAACATATAATAAAACTAAATTTGGAACAATAACGTGTAATCTATATATAGAAAATGTTGTTCAACATAAAATTTTGGCAATTTACTTTCAATTACCACTATTAGGGTTGCAACAAAACATACTTTTGTGAAAGTCTAATCTTATATATTTTTTTTGAGTAAATAAATTAGTAGAAACGTTGGTGAATATATAATATCAAAGATTGTCATAAGGAAAGAAAAACAAATAAAATGAAATAAAGATTTATGTATGGAAATGATGTAAGAGGGTCTTAACTAATTCATCTTCATTCAATTAACTCTTTTGGATTTCATCATAATGTATGAAAATTCCCAAAGAAAACTTTCCAAGTGTCACCAAGAAGTGATGATCGAATCGAAAGAAGTTGCTTACTCTTTAAGGGGTTTGATGTCATTTTTCTATTGTGTATATTTATTTTCGTTAATTGTTTGAATAGTTCATAATTAATGTTTCAACTCGAGACTAGAAAAATGAAACCGATCGATAAGAAATTAAAAAAATTTAAAAAGAAATAGTCTTGCGACTCACCCAAGCCACCGGCTATCATGGATGTTGTGTTACATGCCGCCGTGCCAGTGCTTTCAATCACTCCAAAGACTGCCTTGGGTAGGTAGTAGCACCCAAGCCATTGACATATATGCCATGTAAGACAGTGTGGGGAACACCTATTTAGTTCATTTCTGCCAAATTTCATTCCCAAACTTTAGGTTTAACAATCGAAATAATGCCATGAAATTAACAAATCAAATTAATGAAAAACAACGAAGAGGAAAGGAGCAGTCAAACAAATGTTTGAAAAGAATTAATAAACTCGATGAACAAAACTCCCAAACCGTGAACCATATATAAGATTCGGATTCGGGAGTAAGGTATGAATTTGAAAATAAAAAATTTTCGGTTTCATTAGTTCGAAGAACATACTTTACTAGATCAGTTGAAGTTAAAAGAAAAAGTACGTAGTAAGAGAGACTTATTATTTTTTTCGATTTTTATTACCTTAAACATGCAAATTAATGGAATGAAAATGAGAAAAATAAAAGAAACAAAGTATAAGGACATTTCATGTAGGCATGAACATCTTTATACATTAGAACATGAATTAAGCACAAAACTAAGAAACAAAATGAGCATTCTAACCTTAATTTTTAATCACATAAAGTGGCATGGATGTAAGGGTTAGAGGGATAAGAGAATTGAGTTAATTTAGTCTTCAATACTCCTAGGTCAACTCGGGGTATTGAAAAATGGTTAAAAAAAAGTGAGTGTTTATAGTGAAAAGTGAGGGTGAAGATTTGGTTAAATGAGAGATATGGGTCTATATCATGCCGCGTGGTTTAGCGGTGTCTACATGTCAATTTTGGATCAGCATTTAACCCGGGTAAAGAGATGGATACTGGTCTACATCCTAACTGCCCATGCTAACAAGTTTGACCCGATTTCATCTTTCGTGGATTTTGGGTTACATTTATGTGGTTTCGAACTGGGCTATCCTTCGTAATTCTCGGTCTAACAACAAATGAGGATTATCTATTCACATCTCCAATTATGTCATCCATTGAAATATACCAATAATATCACCATTTCAAAAATTAAAAAGAAACAAGTTGGTGATGAATGTTATTCAATAATATTCTTCCAACTTAAATGCGACTTATGTAAATTTGTTAGTCTATTCAATTTTATGTAATAACACAAAGATTTAAATAATCAGCGAGACATCGACATTCACCTAAAGTTATAAATTTACATCAACCCTTGCTTGATGTAAGAGGGTCTTAACTAATTCATCTTCATTCAATTAACTCTTTTGGATTTCATCATAATGTATGATCATATTCGTACCAAGCAACATCTGGGTATTTTTTAATCGAAGGTGTAGCAACACGAGGGTATTAGCACGATCAATTGAGGGGGCATCTATCGTCCTGCGTGGTTTAGTGCCATCTGAATGCCAATTTCAGGTCATAAATGATCAAAGAATCGTCCTCCACTCATTTTGCGTTATTCGTGCATATCTTAAATATTATTAAACCTATGTTTTTATTGAAGTTTTGTTTCATTTGATCAAACAATTGCTTCTCTTTAGTTAAGTCTTTTAAATTTTATCTTGATGAATGATCATATTCATACCAAACAATGGTCGGACATTTTTTAATTGATGGCACATACCATTATATATGAACGCTCGGGTATTTATTTATTTATTTATTTGGGACAACGCCCGGGTATTTGCTAGTAAGAACAACAACAACAACAACAACAACAACAACAAATAAAGCAACAACAACAACAGCGGGAGCACCAGCAATGACAAAGCGGCGGCGGCAACAACAGCGACAAGAGCGGCCAGCGGCAACAAGAAGAAGGCAACAACAAGCAGAAGCGATAGCAATAATAGCAAAAGAATAAAGAATACTACACAATGACGACGATTTGATTTAATTTAATGATTTAAACAAAGATAGAAGTGATAGTAATATTTTAAATACACTAAGTTAATTATTTTGTTATTTTAAAATTGTAATATAATATCTTATAAACATAATAATAATATTCTAATAATAGTAATGGAAGTCATAGTAATATTTTGGATTCACCAAGTAAATTATCTGTTATTTAAAATTTTTAATATAATATCTTATAAAAGTAGTAGTAGTAGTAGTAATAATAATAATAATAATAATAATAATAATAATAATAATAATAATAATAATAATAATAATAATAATAATTTAGGTATTCAACATAATAACTGCATTTTATTTTTTTTTAAAAAATGTGGTGTTTGTATAGAAGGTTTGATATCTCTTTTATCGAGTAACAAATTACTTTATATAGAAAATCAAAATAAAAAATTACTTTATATAGAACTTAAATGGACATGTTGTGCATATATTGTTATAATAGTAACTCAAACCATTCATTAATATATACAAAGAAGCATTTTTTGAGAAAGAAAAAAGTCATTTAGAGCTTTCCAAAAATGCCCCATCAAAATACACATATTACGATCCTCACCTTTTGTACCAAAATTATATATATATATATATATATACTACCTCCGTCCCTATATAATTGTCCATTTGACTAAATTTTGGCCACTGATTACTCACAAATTACAATTAATTACAATATAAAATTATTACCGTTAGAAAGATATTATACTAAAAGTTACAATGATATTAATTTTATATCAGAATCATCAGAATTTGTGAAGAATCAATTCAAAAAGTTTAGTCAAATGGACAATTATTTAGGGATGGGGGTAGTATATATATGCGTTACGTCTAATACATAAGTTCTCTGGATTTGCCCTTTGAGGGAGTGGGGACCAATGACAACTTATGTTATGGAGATTTGAAGAGATCCTATTATTTAATGGAAGTAGGTGGGTACCATGAATGAAGAAATAGACAACAAGAAGATATTAGATAGTGGGATATCCAAGTGGCTCCTCTCATTTTATTAACTAGTTTTTTGTCCGTTATTCCGAACGGGTGTTAATTTAGGTGAATGTGTATAAATAGTGGGTGTGAATGTGAATGAGATCAATGTAAATGTGCAAGATTGCTAAATTAGTACATTTCTTAATAGTGAAATTAGTGTAGAGTAGCAAAGTAAATGTTGAGATTATCACCATATGTATATATGTTTAGGACTTAATTTATATTTCATGAATTACTCATCAAAATCAGAGTATTTTAACTACCCATGGGGCCAAGTATAGATTTGGCCTTGTTTTTTTTTTTTTTAAGGTGCCATCAAATTATCCTACCTTTTACATTCTTATTCACTTTATTTAACCTTTTCCACACAATTTATACTTCTTTATCTATTTTATAATAAATTTTAAAAAAATTATATTTAAATATTTATATAGAGCTGTTCATAATCCAGTTTAGACCGAAAAATGGACTGGACCGGATTAGACCGAGAACTGCACCAAAAGGACCGAACATAATTTGGTCCAATCCTCGGTCCACCTCGGACCGAACTAAAAAGATCGAGGACTTGACTGAGGACCGAATTACAATAGTTGCTAGGGTTTTTTTCAAATCACTACTAGTTTATCGTATGAAACTCAGGTATGAAATTGTTCATGAAGTTTTCTTGAATTGGTCATGAGGTTTCTCATTTGTATGTCATTGCTTTATTTCCACAGGTTCAGTTCACACAAAATTTGATAGCATAAGTCAACTCCTTAATTCGGTCCATTCAGTCGGTCCAGTCCATGATCGAACTGTTTTTGGCTGGTCCAGTCCCGGACCGAACTTTTTTCGGTCCAGTCCTCGGTCTAGACTAGTCCCTTGTTCGGTCTTCGGTTCAGTCCAGTCCGGTCTAGTTCGGTCTAGTCTCAGACCGATGAACAACCTTATATTTATATATTTAATAAATAATGTGATTATATGATTTGTCTAACTCAAAATACCTTATTAATATTTATAAATTCGAAAAATTTATATATTTAATCAATGCGATTAATGTGACTTACTTTTTAAATATAAAACTACCTTTTTCGTAATATTTATAAATTCGCATTGATTAAGTTGGGTAGAAGTTGTTGAAAAGAGATTTTGTGGATTTTCCTTGTGGCATGTCAAATTCATGGGTAAAAAAAAGTTGGGTAAAAGTTTAATTTTAGTAACTGTTGATAATTTTTTGTAACTTTTGGTAAATTCTTGTAACTTTTGGTAAATTTACGTCAATATATCAGAATTAATTTTTTTTATTTTTTTAAGTTTAATAATTTTTGATAAATTTAGATAAAAATTGATAAATTTTGATAAATTAGATTTACCCATAAATTTGACAGTAAATATGAATAATTAATTCTCTGTCTATAAACAAGTATAGAAAGAAAAAGTATTAGAAAAATGTGAGTGATCTTTGGCCATACACAAGAGCCAAAGTACAAGAATTCAGAGTTACAAGTATACAACACTGACAGTGGGGCAACTAGTAAAGTAGCCATTCACTTGTGAGTGACTTCACTTACGCATTTTGTCTTTGTTGCCTGGGTTGCTTTTTTGGTCGGTCTAGCAACCCAATTGTCACTGCCTATTTTTCAAACTGGGAGCAGAATATGCTATCGAATTGAAATTGACTAAATAAAAGGGGCTTTTGGCTACTCAAATTTTTGGGTAACTTAAATTTTTTGGATAATTTTTAGTTTTTTGACCAAGGTTAAAAAGCTATTTGAGATGTTTTGTAAGTAACTTTTTATAATAGCTTTTTAGACCCAAAAAGTTAATTTTAAAAAAGCTACTTGATGAGCTTTTTGAGGTAATTTTTCACAAAAGGCTACTTTACTAAACGCTTTTCCTTCAATCAGCTAACCAAAACAGTAAAAGTCAAACAACCAATCCAAAAAGCTATCAGCTACCAGCTGGTTACCAAACATGGCCGAAGTGTTAAATACAGCGACAACTGGCAATGGAAATATATTGGTTAAAACTTAAAAATGATACTGCAATGAAGGGATTGTTGTGGAATATAGTATGAATATTCATTTTTTTAAGGAATTTTGGGCTTAATATCTTTGACTTTTGGGGTATTGAATGATAATGCATTGATCTTGGACAATAATGCACTGAACTTTGGGGGGTGTTAGACAATAATGCACTTGGGACAATTTCGACGGTGGCAAACTTGGTGACAATCTTACGTGACAGACCGAGAAGACAAATATTTTTGGACCAATTAATCTCCTCCACCCGCTACATAGGATTGCCACCAAGTTAGTCATTGCCAAAATCATACTGAGTGCATTATTGTTCAACACCCCCCAAAATACAGTGTATTATTGTCCAAGGTCAAAGTTTAGTGCATTATTGTCCAATACCCCAAAAATTCAGTATATTAGCATCCAAAAACTCTTTTTTTAATGTGCACATATTATGAATCGAGCAAGAAATAGCCGAAGAAGAATCAATATTTCTTGTTGTGTAAGAAGACTTGTATTGTAAATATGTCCTTTTTATGCAATGAAAATAATTCACCCTTTCTGCCTCTCAATCTCTTCTATCCTTTTTGTTTTCCGCTATCTTTCAAATTATTCAAATTATCACATAGTTCGTACTTTCATAACACGTTATTAAGATCATATTCTACCTTCTATTATTCCAGTCACCTTGATAAAGGCTTATTGCTATGATCGAGAGGTCGAGATCAGCTACCATAGCGTCATGTGGGCCTTAGTCTTTTTCAAATGTTCAAGGACAACTGTAGAAGGCAAAAGTTTTTCGATCAATTAAAAAAATGACACGTGGAAAATAAATTAAATTTATTCGGCCAATTATTATCCGCCACGTGTTAAATTAATTACGACGGTCCATTTAATTGAATTTTAAATGGAAATGCATCCTGACCAATAATATTATGACACGTGTCAAAGATGATGCAGAAAATATTAATTATTTCCTTATTTAAAGTTAAAGGAATAATTAATAAACTTGGGCCCAAGCCCAAAGCCCAACTCAAACCCTAGGGGCTAGGCCTCCAGAGCTTATAAATAGGGGTCCTCCCCCTTCTTTTTTAACTCCCCCGAGATTCAACAGTCAGCATTCAGCATTCAACATTCAGAGGCTCCAGGAGATCAAACTGCCAGCGGTTTCTAGCTACCAAGCGCCAAGGATCGAAGTCTGCAGAAGATCAAGATCGAGTCTTCAAGTCTTCAGCACGTCTTGATCAAGAACAACAATAGAGTTCTTCAGCAAAAACTCATCAGTCTACATTCTGCAAGGCATTCGACATTCTGCGCTCCAGAGGCTTCAGAAGATCGAACTACAAGCGACCTCCAGCTACCAAGCGCCAAGGACCAACGTCGGCTAGTTCAACAACTTCTGTTCTTCGCATCAAAGACTGCAATCATCTTCCTCGTCTGGTTCATCGATCGAGATCAAGCGCTAAGCCCTCGCATCCAAGAACCGGGAGAACTACAACCAACAGTCAACCTTCAGACGGTTAATCTCCGAGCAGACTCCAGCTACCAAGCACTAAGGGGATCAACGCTCAATACCTTCAGCTTAAGAACTATTGCAAGAATTCTTCAGCTAAACCTACGTTCGAGATTGAGATCAAGCACTCACGCCCTCAGCTCAACCAAGTTTCAGGAGATCGAATAAGGGGACTACTTTATTGTATTTAATATAGAGATTGTACCCGCATACATTCAAATATTAATACAAATTAATTTGTTTCTCAATTTCATGTCTTTATTTATTTTAGACTCGAAATTTGTGTTTACAAATTTGGCACGCCCGATGGGACCTCTCTGCCTCTCATCTCCTTCTCCAAGAAATCAAGTTCAACATTTGACTCAAGCGACGGGATGACACCCTAGAAAGTTGCCTCTCGACTCTCAACAAGGAGGATGACTCAAGCTTCATCCCAGGGGTCAACAACTGCATGTGTCACATCAAGCGGAGTAACGACTCGAAGGATTGCAACTGTTGCTGCTACTATTTCTACAGCGCTAGAAAAACCAACGGTGAATGCACCAACTCAATTACTGAAGAATCAAACTATCGTCTCCATCACACTAGGGGCAACTCAAAGGGCTCCTCGCTCTTGGAAGCCAACTACGATTACCTTCAGCTCAAAGCATACTACACCTCGCGGACTCTTCCAATTTGAGGGCTTTGAACACCACAACTACTCCAGTGAAGGTTCTTCCGAAATCTCTGAAGAAGAATCTATCTTCTCGCAAGCAGAGATTGAATCTACTCATACCTTCGTCATGGCGGTGATGAAAATTGGAGTTGTTAACATGGAAGAAAAGATCGCCAAGCTAGAGGCTACGTTGAGAATCTTTGCTAAGGAAAGCGAAGAGAAAGATAAAAGAATCGACAAGTAAAGTAAGTAGATCGCAAAGTTGATGAAGAAAATTGAGAAGCTCCCGAGCAAGAGCCTAAACTGTTCACCAAAAAAAAAAAAAAAAACAAAAGGATTTCATTGCCAGTTCATTTCATTTTTATCAAATACTCCTGGCCCGCAAGAGTATAAACTGTGTATGGCTAAATTAATAAAATTTTCATTCTCCTTTTGAATTTGAACCACGTTTGGTTTGACCCTTATGGGTAGCGCATCTCCTAAAGTATGTAGGCAATTTGGGTCTAGACTCAGATACAACCATACTGAAAAAAAGAACAATAAACAAATTAGGTTTTTAGCCATCGAGGTTTGGTGAAAGTAGGATTTTACCCCTAAGGTTTGAGAAACTAGGTTTATCCTACTTGAACTTTGAACCTCTTATCATTTTACACCTTGTCCCATTATAGGACCCGGAAAAATTTCCGTTCGGGGAAATGTTTTCTCGGATGCGCTACATTCGTGATCGGGAGCCGACTAAGGTTTCTTAATCCTTAAATAAGGATATTTTTAATTTTCGAAATTCGTTTTCGGGGTGATGAACTTTATTTATTTATAAACCCATTTTTTATTATTTAAATTATCCGTAATTACACAAATTAATTTAACAATAATTTGATCCCGGCCCACTTAATAAATCCAGGCCCAAGAGAAAACAAGCGGGCCACTGGAATCTGCTAAAACCAGCCTAGGTTTTAGCGGATTCCAGGCTGGGCCACTGGTCTCCGCGGCCCAAAGAGAAATTGGGTTGAAAATGATAAAACCCGCCTAGGTTTTATCATTTTCTGGCTCATTTCTCTCGGGACCCTCCTTGGATAAATATTGGACATGGATTAAATTATTTTCTTAAATTATTTTTGTGCAAGAAATCGATTACTTTAAATAATTAAACGAATTTGTAAAATCTTTAAAGAGTCGCCAGCCGATTTAAGGAAATCGACAAACCATAAAAAATTTAAAAAAAGACTCTGGTTTACGAACCCGATTTCTAGATTCGGGGGTAAGGTTACGAATTCGAGGGTTATAAGAACTCTCGAGTTCGCCTGTTTATAAAAACAGACACTAATAAAATCAACATTGAAAAGAAAGAGAGCGGGGAGAAGTTTGATTAATTTCGCGTAATTATTATTCAAATCATGCAATATAAAAACAATGTGGTTTTATTTTACAAAATATGTACAAGCACGGAATTAAATAAAGAGTTACATGATTAAACACAATAATTTAAATAAAAGCATCGAATCTTGCTTAAGATGGCGCAATGATGAATTTGATCCCTTGAGTTGCCCCTTGACTTGAAGCCCAGATGAGATGATGTGGGTTGTGTAGAAAAAGTGGTATGTGGATGGTTGTATGATGGTGAAGAATATGATTGAGAAAGGGATTATGGGAGATGAAAAGAAGTATAATATACATGTGGTGTAGGAAGGTGATTTTGTGATGGAAGTGGATGATAGAAGTATGATATGGAGATGATAGGAGGATAGAATAATGAGAGGAGATGAGGAGAATTTGAAAGAGTGAAAGTATAATATGGTGAAAATGAGAGTAGAGTAGTGATAGTAGTGAATAGTTGTTGATGGTGAGAGTTGATTTTTGTGGGAGTTGTTGATGAAATGAAGGTGGAATGGAGGGGGTATTTATAGGTGAGGGAGTGTGAGATTTGGAGGGAAACCATGGGGAACATACCCCACGAATCAAGCCATCAAAGACTATAACCTAGGCGGGTTATAGGAAGTCAAGGATAAAGTTAACCACGTGGGCAAAGATCAAGGGATTCAATTGCATGCATGCAGATTTTGGCGCCAGACAGCTTAAATCCTAGGTGGGTTTTAGCTGCTCTTCACACGGATTGGTGACGTGGCTCCAAACGACGTCGCTCCGCAATTCCTATCAAAACCTAGGCGGGTTTTAAGTTATCTGTGGGCCGGGGCGCGCTTCTGGGCATGCTTTCTGGGTTTGGAAGATGTTAAAACCCGCATGAGTTATAAAATTGGCTAAGTGCAACTTCGAACGACCATAACTCTTTCATCTAGACTCCGATTGAGGCAATTCAAAAGGCGTTGGAAAGCTCATGATGTGTACTTTACTCTCATCAAAAGAAATGGGGCCAACGAGATATGTGGAAAAAATGGGATTTGAAATGGTGGGCATATGTATGTGGAAAGGATGGAAAATGAAGGCTTTTTGTAGTGGGTTGGCCCGATAGCTTTTGATTGAGGAAGGTCTTTTGGATTTTCTTTCATGCTAGCCTCTTTTCTTGTTATGCTTGATTTGTACACTTTCTCGATACAAAATCCGGTGTCTACAGAGAGCCCCCACTTTGATCGAGTACGAATAGGACGAAGGTCAAAGTAGTCTGAGGATATGAATTTGGATTACAAAGCCTGGAATGATGCTTGGAAGCTGAGTCCTGCATCGCGGTTGCGGGTGGCATGCGCCTCTTTGGAGATGATGATGCTCTACTTAGCTGTTGATGAGTCGATGTTGATCTCGGGTAAGAATGATGCCTTACTTGTTATCGGACACGATGCCGACGGTTGATGGAATTTTCTAGTCTTTCCCAGTGTCGATTCCAGTCTTTCCCGGTGTCGGTTCCAGTCTTTCCATGTCGATTCGGTCTTTCTCGATTCTTTCCCGGTGTCGATTTTAGTCTTTCCAGTCTTTCCCGGTGTCGATTCCAGTCTTTCCCGGTGTCGGTTCCAGTCTTGCCCGGTGTCGATTCCAGTATTTTCCGGTGTCGATTCTAGTCTTTCCAGTCTTTCCCGGTGTCGATTCCAGTCTTTCCCGGTGTCGGTTCCAATCTTTCCGACAGTCTTTCCTGGTGTCGATTCCAGTCTTTCCTGGTGTCGGTTCCAGTCTTTCCCGGTGTCGATTCCAGTCTTTCCCGGTGTCGGTTCCTGTCTTTCCCGGTATCGATTCTAGTCTTTCCCGGTGTCGGTTCCAGTCTTTCTCGGTGTCGGATCCAGTCTTTCCCGGTGTCGATGTTGATGATGGTTGGCATTTTTGATGCCGAAGGACTTCATCAGTCGCGTTGCTGATGGCCTTGGGGGTCGAGACTTCATCGGGCGCAATGCCAATGGCTCGGGGATTGAGACTTCACCGGGCGCGATGCCGGTGGCTCGGGACTACATCGAAGCTCTGCCGATGGTCCGGAATAATGATGATGGCAGCGACCTCTTGTGCGGTAGCTGAGTGATGGTGGTCCCATTATCGGCGACCTGTGAGCTGGCGACTTTTTCTGCGGCAGCTTGATGGCGGTGGTCCCTTTTAGCGGCGACCTGGTGTCTGTGATGACTCCCTGCACAGAAACCAAAGCAGAATGTCAGATTATTTTGAACAATTGTTGGAGATACAGAGAATTACCTGTCTGGCAAATTGACGAAGATTCCCAACGGCTTTTCCCGAGGCAGATGATGGTGCCCAATTGATTTTCCTGATGTTGATGGCTCTTATTACTGCGATTGCGACGAGCTCTGCCGGCGGCTCTGAATAATGGACACTTGATGCTGAGGAACTTCACCAAAACTTTGCCGATGACCCTTATTTTCCTCAAATTTTGCTTCAGGCGCATAGGTGCCAAAATTTCACTGTGGGGAATGGATTCTTGAATTCGCCCGGTCGTCGTCGATCCATATTAGTCAAGTGAAGATTATATCCATCGTGTTGGACATGCGCCGTTTGTGTCTGGCTGATGATGCATGACTTGACTGAATGCTAATTTATCCAGCAAGAGTTGGATTAAAGATTTACTCTAATCTTGCTCTCAGTGATTGGAAATCATGTCGACCGGTCTGATAGCGTATGGGCTTCAACAGCTCCCAGTGTTGCGTTCTTGGAGCAACGATGTGACACTTCTTTGCTTCTTCTTATTTCTTCTTTTTTTCTTTCATTTTCAGATATGCAGGTATGCATGCAACTAGCCTGCTAAACTCTTGCACAAACAATGTTAATTTTGTTTTGTTTTTGACACAATTATGCACGCATGCATTTATGCACGACTATCGACTTTATGCACGACAAACTGACTTGATACATGACAAACTGACTCGATACACAACAGACTGACTTGATGCATGACAGACAAACTGACTCGTATGACAGACTGACTGACTCAACGCATGATAGACTGACTTGATGCATGACAAACTGACTTGAGGCATTACAAATTGACTTGATGCATGACAAATTGACTTGATGCAGGACAACCCGACTCAATGCTCAACAGACTGACTCAATACATGACAGACTGACTCAATGCACAACAGACTGACTCAACGCATGATAGAATGACTTGTTGCATGACAAACTGACTTGATGCACGACAAATTGGCTTGATGCATGACAAATCGACTCAATGCACAACAGAATAACTTGATGCATGATAGACTGACTCGATACATGACAGATTGACTCAATGTGACTCTGAGATGCAATGCGAACCTATTATGCTTAGACAGGACACACGTATGATGCTTTATGCTATTCTACACATGCAATTCTATATGCAGACAATCCCCGATTATTTTTAGACAAAGATTTTCTCGGACAATGATTTTCTAAGACAAGGCTTTCCTAAGACTAAGACTTCCTAAGGGTCAAGGCCACCTGTGAGGAATTTCAGGAAGATTCAGGATGAGTAATGTTTCGATCTAGGGAACAATGATGGAGGCAACAGGCCTGAAGAATGTGCTTCTTGAATGATCATGTGCATGACCTTGATTGCTTGCAAATGTATGTTGATGTATGACAAGCCCCCGGTTTGGCGTAGACTCTTGATGACACTGTCCTGTTTTGGAGAGCACCTCGAAGATTTACAAGCCCCTAGTTTCGATGTGGATTGACGTGATGAGGCATGGGGACCATGGAATAGGAGAAGGCATAGTCCTTAGTCATGAGTGTCAAACTCTCCTTTTGCCTAACCAGCCCTGACGGGTTTTCAAGTTAGCCTCTCTTTTCTTTTTTTTCTTCTCTTTTTTTTTTTCTTGATGAGACCACTATTAGGACGTCTATGAGATTGAAGATGCAAGACCTTGTACGATAGGGAGTAAGTGTCCCTCTTTGAAGCTATCTCCGATAAATGTCTTGAATGATGTCACAAAAGTAGCGCGAGCTCCCAGTTTAGAGTAGCTTGTTTTTGAGTCTGTTCATGATCATGTGGTTGCCAGTTAGCCGCTGATCTTATATGAACGCTCTTGCTGAGAAGTAAGCCACACAGAGCCTCGTACTTGCGTTAATGACTGAGTTGAAAAAGTCCTCAAAGGGTGAGATGGGATGAAAAGGCTAAAAAAAAAGGTTGGAAGATGTTTGGGGAAAGAGACGGTGGACGATGGTGAACGGGATGTGGAGACACATAAGAATGATCGTGTCTTGAAGGGGAAGAAGAGATGGTAAAATGGGATAGATATCATTTCTTGAGAAAGGGTTGAAAGGGATGGTAGATGAGGCTTTATTGATGAATGGTATAAGGAGACACTCAAGAATGATTGTGTCTTGAAGAGATGGTCAAAGGGATATACATCATCTCTTGAGAAACGGTTGGAACATGGTTATGGAATGATATCCAAGTCTGACACAAGGAAGATGGAGGATTGATGATGATGAAAGATAGAATCCAGGGTTTCCTCTCCTTTTGCCTAGCCCGCCCGAGTGGGTTTTTAAGCTAGCCTCTCTTATTCTCTCACTCTCCTTTTGCCTAACCTGCCCTGATGGGTTTTCAGGCTAGCCTCACTTATCCTCTCACTCTCCTTTTGCCTAGCCTGGGATTCCAAGCTAGCCTCTCTTGTGTTTTTTTTTCTCTTAAAGACCAATATTTTGAGGACAAAGGATGCTCCTTGTAGCGGCCGGGCCTCAAAGAGGTTTTCCTACGTATCCAAGGTGGAATCAGGTCAGTCGTAGTTCTTTAAGCGCAACTTTGATGGATAGTGCCTCGAGGAAGGCTTAACGGTTATGAAGGTTTGAGGGTTCATATGCAGGTTATGGATGGATGAAAGGTTTGTGAAGGTAATAGAAGGCTGAGGTGTATGGATGATGAGGTGAAGGTTTGAGACGATATTTTCTGAGGTGTGCATGACTCTTATTTTTCGCGTTCTCACTTCTTATTCTCCTCTAAACCCCTTTTTTTTTCTTTTCTTTCTTTCTTCCTTTTCTTGTTTCATTTCCTTCTCAACTTCCCTTTTTTTTCAACTCCATTTTTCTAGCTTTTTCTTTTTTTTTTGCTTTCACTTTTTTTTTTGACCTTCCTTTTTTTTTTTCGAATTTCTTCTTCATGGGATTGACTCTTGTTCGTCTTCCTGATGACATTAGTCACAACACACCTTTTGGCATTGGGGTAGATATGGATTTATCATGAGGAGAATGACCGGGTTGGTCAAGGCTAATTTGTTTTCAAACTCCTTCTTCATGGGTTGACTCCTATTCTCTTTTGGTCATAACACACCTTTTGGATTGGGTTAAGGGTTTAAAAAGGGTCAAGGTTTGATGGAGAGGTTAAAGATGTGAGTGGTAGGTGGTAAGTCGAGATTGGATGAAAAGATGAGGATAACGTGGGTGGTGAAATGAAGGTTGGGTTCAAGCCCCCTGTCCTCGGCACATTTTGTTTAGGCTGCTGGTCTAGGAGCATAGAGATGTCCATTTTCAAGAGACTGATGATTTTGGTCTTCTCTCCTTTTGTCTAGCCTGCTTGATGAGTGCAGACTGGCTTCTCTCTTTTTTTTTTTTTCCTGTTTTTCTCTCTTTTTTTTTCTTTTTTTCGTAAATTAAACCTTGGATTCGATAAAATAAAAGACAGGAATGAGGTATACAACAAAGATGGAAGGATAAGAGAAAATGAAATTTGACAGACTTGGTTTGCACGGATCATGGATAGATGAGAGAAGTTCTCAACTCAAGTAAAAAACACAAGCACGAAACTCTGTTTAATCACATAGCAACAAGAGCAAAGAAATGAATGAAGAACTGACTATAACAGACTCTGAGCATGAAATGCTTGACAACCAGGATTGTAGCTACTTCTAGAGCTCCTTTGATGACGTGCCCTCCTTGTCCTCGTACGGGGAATCCATGTTATGTCTGGTCTTCTGTGCTGCTTTCGGTGGGGGTAGTTTACCTGAATGGATCATGTGCTTCAAAGTCTAACAATTCTCCATGTTGTTCCCTCGGGATCTATGGTAGTTGCAGAAATTCTCGTCATCCAAACATTCCTTTTATGGTTAACTCAGGCCTTGACCCTGACACTGGACAAATGAAAAAACAAAACCCATCCCAATGCATGCATGACCTAAACGACTTATATGGACCTCCTAACATGAAAAAAATGACTATATGCTGACGCGGGAGAGACTCACCCAGGACATGGGTTTAAAAGAGCTAACTGATCTATATGAGACTTCCTAGGATGCAAGACCTCTATATGCCGACTCAAGGAAAAGACTTACCCACGACATGGGTCTACATGTCCTAAATTCTATATGAGACCTCTTAAAGTGCAAATGCCTATATGCTGACCTGAAAATCCTAATTTATGACATGGGTTTTCATTAGACTTTTTAAAAAGAAAGACACTCACATGATATGCCAACAGAAGAAAAGACTCACCCATGACATGGGTTTACACTAGACTTCTTAAAAAAGATGGATATTTACATGATGACTCTAGACACAGACTTGTTCATGACATGGGTTTTCATGACCTATGAACCTATATGAGACGACGAACGCTTACATGCTAACTCAAGAAAAAGACTTCACGACTCACCCATGACATGGGTTTGCATGATGTAGACCCTATAGGAGACTTCTATAATGCAAGACATTCATATGTTGACTCTGGAAAAGGACTCACCCATGACATGGGTTTACATGCCCTACGAACCTGTATGAGACCTCCTAAAGAGTGCAAGACACTTACATACAGACACTAACACAAAGACCCATCCTGACCTTATATGATGCTTTTTAATGAATGCATACATTAACACAAAGATTCATCCTAGACCTTATATGATGCTTTCTAATGAATGCAAGACACTTACATGTAGACACTAACACAAAGATTCATTCTAGACCTTATATGATGCTTTCTAAAGAATGCAAGACACTTACATGTAGACGCTAACAGAAAGATTCATTCTAGACCTTATATGATGCTTTCTAAAGAATGCAAGACTCTTACATGCAGACACTAACACAAAGATTCACCCTAGACCTTATATGATACTATCTAAAGAAAAAGAGACGCATATCCTGACTCTAGAACAAAGACTCGCCCATGACATGAGTTCACACAAGACTTCCTAAAAAAGACAAAGACACATTAACCAAGGAAAAGACTCGCTTTTGACCTAAACCAAAGACTCACCCATGACCCGGGTTTAGACTTCCAAAAACAAAACACATATATTGACTTAAGAAAAGACTCACATATGACACGACCTTGTAAGAGACTTTCTAAAGACTGAAAGATATTTACATGTAGACTCTGAAACTAATACTCATCTAGGACTATTGTAAGACACCTGGACTCAAGAAACAACCATACTATGACACAGATTTGCGTAACAACAACACTTTTTACAACAAGAGCATTATAAAGGGTCGGATAAAGTCAAATATAACGAGTTGACATAAGTTGAAAGATACAAGTCAGTGTTTCTCAATTCGGATGGGCTTAATCCACAGGCCGACCGTTTTAAGGAGAATCCGTAACTTGGCCCAACAACTCAGACAGCTCAAGCTATGTTGGCTATTATGCGGACTAGAATAATGTTGAACACACTGACAACTTGACTTCTATTTACGTACTTTTTTTTTTTGCAACCCAAAACATTTATTTATTTAACTCAAAGGAGAGTGGATGTTGTAAAGGACCGAATAAAGCCATCAAAAGGCGAGTTAAAATAGACCTATAAACTCAATTATTAATTCTACCGTGGATGGGCTTAACAACGAACCGACCATGGAATCAAATTTATAAATTTATTTTCTCTAACCTTGAGACTATTACGCGGGCTAGAACAACACACGCACTGACTTTGTTTGATTATTAATCAATTTTCTTTGGACCATGAGTAAGAGAATATTGAGAAGGGCTGAATAAAATCATCAAAGGTGAGTTAAAATAAGTCGATAAACTAGGATAATTAACCTTTAAAATGGATGGGCCCCACCACCGGGCCGACCGTAAAATTTAAGGTTAATTAATCGAGTTTATAAATTTATTTCTTCTCAACCCAACGATTATTACGCGGACTAAAACAATATCTCAAAATTAGGTCCGACTCTAATGAAGACCCAACATGCAGACACGTATTTACACATAGTATACAACAAACTTTATTTATTTAGTCAGGGGAAACGGACATTGTAAAGGACTGGATAAAGCCAACAATAAGCGAGTCATAATTAATTTATGGGCTTAATTGACAAATCCTATATGGTTGGGCTTAATAACGAGCCGACCATAAATATGATGGATTTATTAATTAAATCGATGAATTAATTTACTCAAGCCTAGTGACCATTATACAGTCTAAGACGCTATCCATTAACTTTGTTAGACTTTTAATTAATTTTTTTGGACTTTTGTTAAGAGAATATTGTAAAGGGCCATATAATATCATCAAAGGTGAGTCAATTTTGATTTATTAATTAAGATAATCAACTTTCAAACATAAATGGGCCTTTCCACTTGGGCTAACCATAATGCCTTTGAGTTAATTATATTAATTAATAAATAATCCTTTTCTCAACCCAATGAATTTTATATGGACTAGAACAAAACCTCAAAACTAGGGTCGACTCTTTACAAAAAGACAAGAAAAGGGGAGGGGATACACATAGCACATAGCATACACATGAAGGGTTACCCTAAACCAAGGCTCTAAATTCATGGATTTTTATGGTTGGGTTATATAGCCTACCGCATGCCTTCGCCCCGGTTCTTCATACCATAAGGTAAGCAGTTGGGATATTTCTCAAAGAACTTCAAGGAAGCTCTCGGAGTGTGACACCGGGAGAGGAGCGACCAAATGCTTAGAGATGTAGAGTTCATCCCCATAGTAGTGGCCTCCCGCTCTCAAGGGAAATCCTAGGTAACTTAAACCGTCGCCTTTGTGCTAACGTGTCAAAAGACTCGATTAGTGGCCCGGTATGCAAGGGATGCTTAAAAGAATAATGAAGTCACGAAATAAATTAACTTTTCCCTTTTACACTTTTCACATCAATTTGATTTTTTCAAGTTTTACCCTCTTTTTAAAGTTTAAGTCCCCAGTGGAGTCGCCAATCTATAGGACCCGGAAAAATTCCCGTTCGGGGAAATGTTTTCTCGGATATGCTACATTCGTGATCGGGAGCCGACTAAGGTTTCTTAATCCTTAAATAAGGATATTTTTAATTTTCGAAATTCGTTTTCGGGGTGATGAAACTTTATTTATTTATAAACCTATTTTTTATTATTTAAATTATCCGTAATTACACAAATTAATTTAACAATAATTTAATCCCGGCCCACTTAATAAATCCAGGCCCAAGAGAAAACAAGCGGGCCACTGGAATCTGCTTAAACCCGCCTAGGTTTTAGCGGATTCAGTGTCACATCGGTATCTCTACCAAAGAGAAATTGGGTTGAAAATGATAAAACCCGCCTAAGTTTTATCATTTTCTGGCTCATTTCTCTCGGGACCCTCCTTGGATAAATATTGGATATGGATTAAATTATTTTCTTAAATTATTTTTGTGCAAGAAATCGAATAATTTAAATAATTAAACAAATTTGTAAAATGTTTAAAGAGTCGCCAACCGATTTAAGGAAATCAACAAACCATAAAAAAATAAAAAAAGAAAGACTTTGGTCTACGAACTCGATTTCTAGATTCGGGGTTAAGGTTACGAATTCGAGAGTTATAAGAACTCTCGAATTCGCCTGTTTATAAAAACAGACTCTACTAAAATCAACATTGAAAAGAAAGAGAGCGGGGAGAAGTTTGATTAATTTCGCGGAATTATTATTCAAATCATGCAATATAAAAACAATGCGGTTTTATTTTACAAAATATGTACAAGCACGGAATTAAATAAAGAGTTACATGATTAAACACAATAATTTAAATAAAAGCATCGAACCTTGCTTAAGATGACACAATGATGAATTTGACCCCTTGAGTTGCCCCTTGACTTGAAGCCCGGATGAGATGATGTTGGTTGTGTAGAAAAAGTGGTATGTGGATGGTTGTATGGTGGTGAAGAATATGATTGAGAAAAGGATTATGAGAGATGAAAAGAAGTATAATATGGATGTGGTGTAGGAAGGTGATTTTATGATGGAAGTGGATGATGGAAGTATGATATGGAGATGATAGGAGGATAGAATAATGATAGGAGATGAGGAGAATTTGAGAGAGTGAAAGTATAATATGGTGAAAATGAGAGTAGAGTAGTGATAGTAGTGAATAGTTGTTGATGGTGAAAGTTGATTTTTGTGGGAGTTGTTGATGAAATGAAGGTGGAATTGAGGGGGTATTTATAGGTGAGGGAGTGTGAGATTTGGAGGGAAACCATGGGGAACATACCCCACGAATCAAGCCATCAAATACTATAACCTAGGCGGGTTATAGGAAGTCAAGGGTAAAGTCAACCACGTGGGCAAAGATCAAGGGATTCAATTGCATGCATGCAGATTTTGGCGCCAGACAGCTTAAAACCTAGGCGGGTTTTAGCTGCTCTTCACACGGATTGGTGACGTGGCTCCAAACGACGTCGCTCCGCAATTCCTCTCAAAACCTAGGCGGGTTTTAAGTTATCTGTGGGCCGGGGCGCGCTTCTGGGCCTGCTTTCTGGGTCTGGAAGATGTTAAAACTCGCATGTGTTATAAAACTGGCTAAGTGCAACTTCGAACGACCATAACTCTTTCATCCAAACTCCGATTGAGGCAATTCAAAAGGCGTTGGAAAGCTCATGATGTGTACTTTACTCTCATCAAGGGGCCAACGAGATATGTGGAAAAAATGGGATTTGAAATGGTGGGCATATGTATGTGGAAATGATGGAAAATGAAGGCTTTTTGTGGCGGGTTGACCCGATAGCTTTTGATTGAGGAAGGTCCTTTGGATTTTCTTTCATGCTAGCCTCTTTTCTTATTATGCTTGATTTGTACACTTATCTTGGTACAAAATCCGGTGTCTACACCAATAAATGAAAAAATTGCCCCCGTAAAAGAGGGTGAAAAGTCTAAAACAATCTTAATTAAAAACATGAAAAAACAATTTTACCCCTCCGATAAATTAATCAGTTTGCACTGCCCTGTGTTGCCGTCTCCTTCATGTTTCAATCGATGTTTCCCCTGTCAACACCTATTCATCTACAGAACTCAAGCAACAACAGAGGCGAAAGGTAGGAGTTATTTTCTAGATTTTTTTTCAGTCATTGTTTTCGTTTGATATGGCTTTTCTATTGATTTCTTTTTTTCAATTTGTATCATTTTGATATAAGAATCTGTCCTTCCTCTTCCCCTATTCTTTGTTTTTTTCCCTGGGTTTGTTTCAGCCATTGCTGTCTTACTTTGGTATTGTTTCAATAATTTGACACCAAATTCGCAAGAAATTACAGCAAAGAAAGTAAATTTGAGGCACTCTAACTAATCGCAATGAAAAGTTATCAATATAGCTAAGGGGGAAGAAGCCACCAACAACATAGGGTTTTTTGCTTTTTGGACCCCGAACTTTGGGGATATTTATTTTCTGGAC
This sequence comes from Portulaca oleracea, assembly GCA_029582165.1. Classification (NCBI taxonomy): domain Eukaryota; kingdom Viridiplantae; phylum Streptophyta; class Magnoliopsida; order Caryophyllales; family Portulacaceae; genus Portulaca; species Portulaca oleracea. Next base: position 17,953,948 of record CM055872.1, read on the forward strand.
CCCAATATTTCAAAGTTTATATTTTGGACCCTATACTTTGTGGACCCAAAAAATGTGGCCCATAGTTATGTTTGACTCCGAAGATGACCTAATTGTTGCCCAAACTTCCCGATATGTCATTTTATCATTTTTTTCCTTCTTTTGACTGTTGTTTTGAAATTGACCAGACTTTGACAGCTAAGGGTGTGTAAAATTTATGAGTAAAAAACAGTAGGGTAAAAGTTAATTTTTGGTAACTTTTTTGCCAAATTTAAACTCATATGGGGGTTGGAAATCATGGAAGAAGAGGAAGAAGAAGTTGCGGCTGGAAAATTTTTGAAAGAAAAAAAAATCGATAATGGCTTTGAAATATGGGGGTCCATATTGTTGTTGAAGACAAGTATAAGGTCCAAAATATAAACTTTGAAATATGGGGGTCCAGAAAATAAATATCCCCAAAGTTTGGTGTCCAAAAAGCAAAAAACCCCAACAACAATATATCAAGATCAAACTTAGATTGTACTTGAGACCCCAATTATATAAACAAACAATACCCATTAACAATATTCTCATGGACATAAATCTAAAGCAAAACTAGAACTCATGGATAAATGATTCAAATAAAACTCATTTGAGAGATTCTAATGTGACGAGAATAATAGAAATGAGAGATGAGGAAATGGGTGCCTGGTGTCACGGTCTGCAAATACTATCAATTTTGGGAGAGGTTTCCACTTAAAATCCTAGAGTTTACTTGACTTCTTTAGAGTAGTCTAGTATCTCTAGAATGTTCCGGAATTCTCTCAAGAACTCCACACTTGTATAGAATCATGGATATTTGTATAGAAGGATCTAGATACTCGATAGGGACCGTTGGATCGAATAGATCTCTACCGTCCATTGAGGAGGTGGAAGTGTATATATACCCCCATGGGGTCTCATTTGTATCCATCCATCATTTGAGAGCAATACACAAGGCATTTTCCCAAAATTCTCTAAGTGTTCTTACTTGCTTCCCTTAACCTTTACTTAATCTCTCAAGAGCTAAGTACCACAACCTCTATTAAGGATTGAGTTGGTTTGTCAGCTAGCTGAAGTTAGTTATATCGGTTGCTTAGCTGGCTTTGTAATCTTTATTCTTGTTCTTGTTTTTCCCTTTCCGTTTCCTGTCTCTGGCTGTGTATAAATAGCCCTCATCGTTGCTATTGTAATACATGAAGAATTTCTCAATCATTCCTCTCCTTTCTCTCTTCATCACTGTTTTATTTGTCTTAGGTCCAACTATAAGTTTTGATCTTTTCATGTTGTCAGAGCCCTTGAGGGTACTGATCCTGCCTCTTCCTTCTCTTCTTCTGTTATCAAAACAATATCAGAAGAACCATCCAAGAAAGTTAGAAATCTTCCAATAACGGATCCTTGTGATCCATTGTTCATTCATCCATCAGAACAACCTGGGATGTCCCTAGTAAAAGAACTTTTCTCAGGTGAAGACTTTGACACATGGAAAAGATCGGCTACAATATCTCTGAATGCAAAGTTCAAGATTGGGTTCGTTGATTGGCTCTCTTGAAGCTCCAGCAGAAAGTGATCCCATCTATCCATATTGGAAAAGAGGCAATGACATGGTGTTGTCATGGATCTTGAATTCTTTGCACAAGGATATTCGAGAAAGTGTACTTTATTCAACCAGTGCACAGAGCCTTTGAAAGGAATTGATTAAGAGATTTGGTCAGTCAAACAAAGCTAAGTTGTATTCAGTCCATGAAGAAATCTCCAAGCTATCTCAAGGTACTTTGGACATAGCCAGTTACTATACTAAAGCAAAAAAGTTGTGGGATGAAATGAGTTCTGCCACTAATTTTCCAAGATGCACTTGTGGAAAGTGCAAATGCTCACCACAAGGCATCAATCAACAAATTGACTCTTATTTTGAAGAATAAAAACTCCTACAGTTTTTGATGGGTCTCAATAGCAGCTACACTGGAATTCGAGGGAACATCCTAATGATGTCTCCCCTTCCTTCCTTGGGGCAAGTATATGCCTTCCTGTCTCAGGAGGAGAAGCAAAGGCAGGTCAGGGACAACACACAATTCTTAAGTGAGTCTGCTTCTCTGTATGCCAACAAGAATGATCAAAGAAGACAAGAGACCAAGAAATCCACATTATTCTGTGACTATTGCAAAAGGCCTGGGCATACTATTGATAAGTGTTACAAGATACATGGCTATCCCCCAAAGAACCAGAATAAGCAATATGGATCAAGGCATCAAGGTCAGAATGATCAACAAACAACAAAGAGAGCAGAAAGCACAACTTTGCAAGGGACAGAACAACATCAGACTGACAATGGGGAAACTTTGACCTCTACACCAAATCCTAGCTTCAACAATGACCACACCAAACATCTCCTGCAACAGCTTCTGAACAATCTTACATCTCAAGAAAGGAATCCCATTAGAAATGGCAGTGACAGCATGTCTGGTAATGTCCCCTTACCCACTGTTAGCATGCTTTCAAATGCTATTAGTATGGTCTATTACTTGCCCAATAATTCATGGATCATAGATTCTGGAGCTTCAGATCACATGTGTAATGACAGGAGATTCTTGAATGCTTTAAAAACACTACCTAAACCCATTGAAGTAATTCTCTCTGACGGAAAAAGAATGACCATAACTGAGTGTGGGACATTGCAAATCTGAGATAAAATAGTCTTGCATGATGTGCTTCATGTACTTCACTTTAAATTCAATTTGATTTCAATCAAGAAACTCTATGATCAATTAAACTGTCTTGCGATCTTTACTAAAGAAGAATGTATCTTGCAGGACCTTTCTACGAAAATGGTTCTTGGTAGGCAAACCAATGGGCTATATATCCTGGAAGATAGTCTTTATCAACAAATTCCCAGGATACAGTCTCTAGGTTCTAGTATAGATGTCATTACATGTAATAAGGCCTCTACTTCAACTATGAATGTAAATCTTTGGCATAAAAGGCTTGGCCACATGTCTGTTTCAAGAATGAAATTGTTGCCTGTTTGTTTTGATCAATCTGCTGAACCTGAAAACTGTGACATTTGCCCAAAGGCAAAACAAAAATGTCTGTCCTTTCAACTTAGTTCTATTTCATCCACTGAACCTTTTTCCTTGATACATATAGACACCTGGGGTCCATTTCACATCAAAACCCACTCAGGACACAGATATTTCATTACCCTAGTAGATGACTTTACTAGGGCAACCTGGACTCACTTAATGACTACTAAGAGTGAAGCCTTTGAATTAATACAATCCTTTGTGTCCATGGCTAAAACTCAGTTTGGGAGGACTGTCAGAAAAATTAGATCTAACAATGCATTAGAAATAGGAAAAAGCAATGAGGCTATAAAATACTTTAACAGTTGTGGTATTGCACATGAGACCAGCTGCACATATAAACCCCAACAAAATGGGGTGGTAGAAAGAAAGCACAGGCACTTGCTAGAAGTGGCAAGAGCCTTGATGTTTCAGTCAGGCCTTCCATTAAGATTCTGGGGGGAAAGTATTCTAACTGCCACTTATCTCATTAACAGAATGCCAACTCCATTGCTGAAGAATAAATCACCTTATGGGCTCTTATTTGATAAAACACCCTCTTATGATCACCTAAGAGTTTTTGGTTGCTTGTGTTATGCAAGCACCTTGAAAAACAATAGGCATAAGTTCCAAGAATGAGCTGAAAAATATGTCTTTATAGGCTATCCTCAAGGACAGAAGGCATACAGACTGTTTTCCCTTCAAACTAATAAAATTATTATCTCAAGAGATGTAATTTTCCATGAAGACTCCTTTCCTTTCCTAAATAAACTAGTTGAAAAAGACCAAAATAATGAAATTAGGCAGGTTATAGATACTGATATTAATATTTCTACTCCTCCTCTTTCTGAGGTTGATAATTATGCATTAGAACAAAACACTACTGAACCAATATCTAACCAGGCTGAACTTGTAAGAAGAACTAGTAGAATTTGAAGACCCCCAACATATTTAGAAGACTATGAAACCTGTTTTTCATGTGTCACAAACTTACATGTTACTCCAAAAAAGGTGGATTCTTGTTTTTCTCCTTCTTCATTTGCAGGTTCAGTACATCAAGATTACACAGAACCTCAAAGTTATGAGGAAGCAATCAGACATGATGGTTGGAAGGAAGCAATGGACAAGGAACTACAAGCCCTTTCTCAGACCAACACTTGGGACATTGTGCCTTTACCACAAGGGAGGAAGCCAATAGACAACAAATGGGTTTTTAAGGTGAAACAAAGGGCAAATGGGAGTGTTGAAAGGCTTAAGGCAAGGCTGGTGGTGAAAGGTTATACACAAAAGGCTGGAATAGATTATGATGAAACCTTTTCACCAGTTGTTAAGATGACCACAGTCAGGACCCTCATGGCTGTGGCTGTCAAAAGAAACTGGAAATTACAGCAACTTGATGTCAACAATGCCTTTCTTCATGGAGATCTCCATGAAGAAATTTATATGAAGATACCACAAGGAGTTCATTCTGATGTTCCAAATGGGGTTTGCAGATTAAAGAAAATCTTTATATGGATTGAAACAGGCCTCCAGACGGTGGTATGCCAAGTTGACTAATGTTCTGTATAGAAGGGGATATGAGCATTCTGCAAATGATTATTCTCTCTTTTATAAGAAAACATCATTTACTTCAGTTTATTTGGCTATATATGTAGATGATATAATGATAACTGGAGATGATGATGAAGAGATCAAGTCTTTGAAGGCTCATTTAGATCATGTTTTCAAGATCAAAGATTTGGGAGATGTGCATTACTTTCTTGGTCTTGAAGTAATAAAGGCATCAGAAGGCTTAATTATTACTTAGAGAAAGTTTGTTAGAGAGTTACTAACAGACTATAAAATAGAGGATTTGAAGCCTGCTGTTTCCCCCATGGAGCTAAATATAAAGTTGATGCCTAATGTAGGAACTCCTTTAATCGATGTCACAAGCTATAGACAACTCATTGGAAAGTTAAATTTCCTTGTGAACACCAGGCCTGATATCTCATTCACAATGCAACATTTCAGCCAGTTTATGCAGAATCCAACAGACCTTCATTGGAAGGCTGCCTTACATGTTCTGAGGTATATTAAGAGCAAACCAGATCTTGGAATATTGCTGCACAAAGATAGTGATCTTTCTCTCCAGGCCTACAGTGACTCTGATTGGGGAGCTTGCAAGCACTCTAGAAGGTCTATTAGTGGTTTCTTAGTTTTTCTGGGAAAGACTTTGATTTCTTGGAAGAGCAAGAAACAACCAACTGTTTCCCTATCTTCTGCAGAAGCAGAATATAGGAGTTTGAGGAGGATAGTAGCTGAATTGGCTTGGTTAAGCAGGTTGCTTGGTGAACTTCAAGTGGGATCAATTACCCCCATTCCTGTTAAATGTGATAGCCAAGCATCAATATATATTGCTAAGAACCCGGTTTTTCATAAGAGGACGAAACACATTGAAATTGATTGTCATTTTGTTAGACAAAAGCTGGGAGATGGATTAATAGCTTTGGATCATGTCCCCTCAAAGATGCAGCTGGCAGATATTCTGACTAAAGCTCTCCCGGGTACACAACATCATCACATTCTAAACAAATTGGGGGTTGGAACACCCTCCAATTTGAGGGGGGGTGTTAAGGATTGAGTTGGTTTGTCAGCTAGCTGAAGTTAGTTATTTCGGTTGCTTAGCTGGTTTTGTAATCTTTATTCTTGTTCTTGTTTTTCCCTTTCTGTTTTCTGCCTTTGGCTGTGTATAAATAGCCCTCATCGTTGCTATTGTAATACATGAAGAATTTCTCAATCATTCCTCTCCTTTCTATCTTCATCACTGTTTTATTTGTCTTAGGTCCAACTATAAGGTTAGATCTTTTCAACCTCAATGGCTTACTAGCAAACTAAGAAAAGGGTTTCGAGTGTAAGTTTGCTAGTGCCACACGAATGAAGTCTAGGATAAAGAATCATCCCTTGACATTTGGTATCAGAGCAGGTTCTTTGGGAGAAGATGGCATCCAACTCCGAGATTGTTAACCCGCCTACTAAGGATGGCAAGAGGGGAGATGAAGAGAAGGAAAGGAGAAGGGAGAAGTCGAGGGACATGGTGTCCGCACTCAACGATCGCGTGGAAAGAGCACTATCCTCCTTGGCTGATCTGGATGATAGGTTCGAGGATGTGGATTCCCGAGTCGTTAAGCTTACGGGGGACGTCGATGGAATCCGCGAGGAGATGAAGGAAGCTCTAAGGGTGGCGGTTGAAGACTTCTCTACCGAGATGGCTTCCCTCGAAGACAAGTTGGAGGCTAGGGAGGAACAGGTGGGGACCCTTAAGGAACAGGTGGGGACCCTTAAGGCACAGGTGGGGACCCTTAAGGCTCAAGTGGGGGCACTTGAAGCCAAGTTGGTAGCCAAGGATGTCGAGATGGAAACCTTGAAGGCTTAGATGGATGTCAAGGATGAGACATTCAAGGCCTAGATAGAGGGGTTCCAAGAGCAACTAAATTGTTGCATAAGGGCAGTGGGTAACACGAGGTGTGGCACGGTCGTCAATTCCCCATGGAGGCATGAACATGCCCCGGATCTATAAGGGGGACAGGAATGCCAAGGAGATCGCCAACTTTTTTTTGGGCATTGGAAGCTTTGACGCAAATGGCATCACGGACGAAGCCATTAAGGTAAGCACTGCTGCCTTCTGCGTTGAAGATATTGCAGTGGTATGGTGGCATCGTAGGACAAACGATGTCAATCGTGGGTCGGATCCCATCACTACTTGGGACAGCTTCAAGAGGGAACTCAAGAGGCAATTTTGTCCCAAGGACGCCCAAAAGGAAGCTCGTGCCAAGCTACGACACCTCAAGCACAGGGAAGGTAATCTTGATGAGTACATTAAGGAATTCCAGGAGCTTCTCTTGGAGATTCTCGGCATGAGTGAAGAATATGCACTCTTCTTCTTCCTCGATGACCTAAGCGGTTGGGCCAAGATGGAGTTGGAGCGCCAGAATGTTCAAGACCTTTACTCTGTCATTGCCACTGCCGAGTCCTTTATGAAGTACCGAAAGGATCCCTCAAAAGGGATGAGCAAGAAAGGTGGGAATCACGAAAAAGGTGAGGGAGACAGACCGCCAAGAAAGGATAAGCCCTTCACCTCTAAGAACAAAGAGAAGGGTAAGTCCAAGAAGGATGAAGCACCAAAGAAATAGTCGTGCTTCCTATGTGATGGACCTTATCGGGTCTATGATTACCCCAATAGAGGAAGACTAGCTGCACTTGCCAAGGAGGAGGCAAGACAAGAGGAAGAAAAGAAGTTATCCTCTGTCAAGTTCCTTAGTGTTGTCCAAGCGAAGGTTGAGGAAGGGTTGTCAGGACGGATGTATGTCGAAACATACATAAATGATAAACCCCTTCAAGCCTTGTTGGATACTGGAGCTGACACAATCTATATAGCCTAGGAAATTGCGGATGAAGTAGGGCTTTCCTATACCAAGGCCAAGGGTTTTGTCAAGGGAGTCAATGCGGATAAAGTCTCGATCTATGGAGTTGCTAAGGACACTCTTATCTGCATCGGACAATGGCAAGGTAAGGCCGACATAACTGTTGCTCCTTTGAATGAAAAGAAGTTCTATTTGGGAATAGACTTCTTCATTAAGGCGAAGTCCTTTCCTATCCCCTTCGCCAATGTCGTGTGCATCTTGGAGGATGGCCAACCAAGTGTCGTCCTGTGGACACCAGATTTTGTACTGGGACAAGTGTACAAATCCAGCATAACAAGAAAAGAGGCTAGCATGAAAGAAAATCCCGTGGGTCTTCCTCAATCAAGAGTTACCGGGCAAACCCACCACAAAAAGCCTTCATTTTCCACCATTTCCACATACACATGCCCACCATTTCGAATTCCATTTTTTTCACAAGTCTCGTTGACCTTATTTCTTTTGATGAGAGTAAAGTATACATCATAAGCTTTCAAATGCCTTTTGAATTGTCTCAATCAGAGTCCGGATGAAAGAGTTATGGCCGTTCGAAGTTACACTTATCAAGTTTTAAAACCCATGCGGGTTTTAACAATTCCCAGGCCCAAAAATCTGGCCCAGTAAGCAAATCCGGCCCAGAAGACTGCCAAAACCCGCGGGGGTTTTAGATTTCAGAAGCGGCTTAGAACAAAAGCGGCCTAGAAGCATTCCCGGCCCAGGCGACTTCAAAACCCGCGTGGGTTTTCTATTACCTGAAGCACGTCGTTTTGCTCCGTTCACGTCAGCGATATGTGCGAGATCATTTAAAACCCGCGTGGGTTTTCTCTTCAAATGCTGGCGCCAAAATCTTGATCATCCTCCCCTGATTTTAGCCCACATGTTTTGACCTTCTACATTGACTTTTAAAACTCGTACGGGGTTTGATTTTGCATGGATAAGGGCATGATCTTAGGGGTATGTTCCCCCATTTTCCCTCCTAAATAATCACCTCACTCACCTATAAATAACCCCTTCCATTCCATTCATTTCAATCAATAATCATCCTCTATCACCCTTACTCTTCTAAATTCTCATCAACTATCATCATCATACTACCAAAACTCTCTCAAAATCCTCCCCCACCTATGTCCATACTCTCTTAAACCCACTTCTCTAATCACTCATACACCATTATTATCCATCCATTTCATCCATAATCCAAGTTCTATCCTACCATACTCAAGTCTCCATTTCACCCAAGCGCCTCTCCAAGGGCCCATCAAGAGAAATTCGGTCTATCCATCGCCATACCAATACTTTAAGTGAGGTTTGAGCATCTTTCATTTCAATCATGTAATTACATTTGTTTATCGCTTTACATGTACATTATTATGTAAAACATTTCTTTCACATTTGCATGATTCGGAATATAATTTCACGAAATTAATTAAACTTCTCCCCGCTCTTTTTCATTTTAATGTCGATTTTAGTAGAGTCTGTTTTTTAACAGGAGAATTCGAGAGTTCTTATAATTCTCGGATTCGTAACCTTACCCCCGAACTTAGAATCAGGTTTCGTAGACCGGAGTCACTTTTGTTTTACGGTTTGTCGGTTTCCTTAAATCGACTGGCGACTCTTTAATTACCTTTTTCTTACAAACTATTTTAATTATTTAATATATACGTTTTTTGCACAAAAATAGTTATAGATGATTTAATACCACCTTTCTTTACCAATCCAAGGCCACCCGAGAGAAAAAGGTCAGAAAACCAATAAAACCCACGCGGGTTTTATTGGATTTCACTTATCTTCTCAAGGCCTAGGGAGCACAAGGCCCAGCCCAGAGTACTCTAAAACCCCCGCGGGTTTTACAGTCCTCTGGCGGCCCTTTTTGCTTCCTTGTGGGCCTGGACTCGGTAGTGGGCCGATATGAAATTATCAATAAAATATTTTTGTGCAATTTCGGGTATTTTAATAATGTAAAAAGAATTTGTAAAATAAATAAAGTTTCATCACCCCGAAAATGGATTTCGAAAATAAAAATATCCTTATTTAAGGATTAAGCAACCTTAGTCGACTCCCGATCATTAAGTAGCGCATCCGAAAACTGACATCCCCTAAACGGGGAACGATATCCCGGGGTCCTACAGATTGACGACTCCACTGGGGACTTCAACTTAAAAAGAGGGTAAAACTTGAACAAATCGAATTAATTTGAAATTGTAAAAGGGAGAAGTTGATTTATTTCGCGTTTTTATTATTCTTTTTAGGCATCCTTTGCATACCGGGCCACTAATCGCGTCTTTTGACACGTTAGCACAAAGGCGATGGTTTAGAGTATACCTAAGAGATTCCCTCGAGAGCGGGCAGGCCACTGCCTGTGTGATGCATCCTACATCGCCAAGCATTTGGTCTCTCGTCTCCCCATGTTACACTCAAAGGGCTTCCTTGAAGTTCTTTGAGCAATACCTCACACTCTTTACCTAAGGGTATAGAGCACCGGGACGAGAACGTGCGGTAGGTCATGTAACCCAATCATAATAATCCATGAATATAGATCCTTGGTTTAGGGTGCCTTTCATGTTGTATGCTATGTGCTATGTGTACCCTTTCCCCTTTTCTTTTTGTAAAGAGTCGACCCTAGTTTGGAGACTTCGTACTAGTCCATATAAAATTCATTGCGTTGAGAAAATGATTATTTATTAATTAGAATAATTAACCCAAAATGCATCATGGTTAGCCCAAGTGGAAGGGCCTATTTATGTTTGAAGGATGATTATTTTAATTAATAAATAAAAATTGACTCGCCTTTGATGATATTATATGACCCTTTACGAAATTCTCTTAACAAAGGTCCAAAATTAATTAAAAAGTCCAACAAAGTTAATGGATAGCGTTTTAGACTGCATAATAGTCACTAGGCTCGAGTAAATTAATTTGTCGATTTAATTAGTAAATCCATGCATTTGTGGCCGGCCCGTTCTTAGGCCCAACCATATTGAATTTATCAATTAAACCCATAAATTAATTATAGATCGCTTATTGTTGGCTTTATCCAGTCCTTTACAATATCCATTTTCCTTGAGTAAAATTTTTTTAAATAAAAATAGGCGGGTTGTCAGTTTTGTTGAACATTATTCTAGTCCGCATAATAGTCAATGTGGCTTGAGCTGTCTGAATTGTTGGGCCAAGTTACGAATTTTCCTTAAAACGGTTGGCTTGTGGATTGGGCCCATCCGAATTGAGAAACACTGACTTATGCCTCTCAACTTATGATCCACTCGCTATGTGTGACTTTATCCGACCCTTTATAATGCTCTTGTTGTAAAAAATGTTGTTTGTATTAGGATCATATAGAGGTTATGACACACAACCTGTTGTTTCCTGAGTCATTGCATATGGGTGTCTTACAATGGTCCTGGATGGGTCTTTGTTTTAGAGTCTACATGTAAATGTCTTTCGGTTTTTAGAAAGTCTCTTACAAAGTCGTGTCATATGTGAGTCTTTTCTTAAGTCAATATGTATGTTTTGTTTTTGAAAGTCTAAACCCAGGTTATGGGTGAGTCTTTGGTCTAGGTCATAGGTGAGTCTTTTCCTAGGTTAATGTGTGTTTGTCTCTTTTAGAAAGTCCAATGTAAACCCAGGTCATGGTTGAGTCTTTGTTTTAGAGTCAGGATTTGAATGTCTTTTTCTTTAGAAAGTATCATATAAGGTATAGGATGAGTCTTTGTGTTAGTGTCTGCACATAAGTGTCTTGCATTCTTTAGGAGGTCTCATACAAGTTCGTAGGGCATGGGTGAGTCCTTTTCCAGAGTCAACATATGAATGTCTTGCATTATAAAAGTCTCCTATAAGGTCTATGTCATGCGAACCCATGTCGTGGGTGAGCCATTAAGTCTTTCTCTAGAGTTACCATGTAAGCGTCTTGCATAATTTAAAAAGTCTCATATAGGTTCATAGGTCATGAAAACCCATGTCATGGGCAAGTCTGTGTCTAGAGTCATCATGTAAATATTTGTCTTTTTATTAAGGAATCTAGTGTAGACCTATGTCGTAGGTAAGTCTTTTCCTTAAGTCAGCATGTAGAGGTCCTACATCCTAGGAAGTCTCATGTAGGTCAGTTAGCACTTTCAAACCCATGTCCTGGGTGAGTCTCTCCCGCATCAGCATATAGGCGTTTTTCATCTTAGGAAGTCCATATAGGCCATTTAGGTCATGCATGCTCTGGGATGGGTTTTTCTTCATTTCTCTAGTGTCAGGGTCATGGCCTGAGCTAACCATAAAGGGAATATTTGGATGATGAGAAATTCTGCAGCTACCATAGATCCCGAGGGAACAACATAGAGCATTGTTAGACTTTGGAGCACATGATCCATCGAAACCGCTCACCAAAGCGGACAGAGGACCAGACATAACATGGATTCCCCATACGAGGACAAGGAGGGCACATCATCAAAGAAGCTTTAGAAGTAGCTACAATCCTGGTTGTCAAGCATTTCATGCTCAGAGTCTGTTATAGTCAGTTCTTCATTCATTTCTTTGCTCTTTTTGCTATGTGATCAAACAGAATTTCGTGCTTGTGCTTTTGACTTGAGTTGAGAAGTTCTCTCATCTATCCATCATTCGTACAAACCAAGTCTGAAAAATTTCATTTTCTCTTATCCTTCCATATTTGTTGTATACCTCATTCCCATCTTTTATTTTATCGAATCCAGGGTTTAATTAAAGAAAAAAGAAGAAAAAAAAGAGAGAAAAAGAAAAAAGAAGAAGAGAGAAGCCAGTCTGCACTCATCAAGCGGGCTGGGCAAAGGAGAGAAGACCAAAATCATCAGTCTCTTGAAAATGGACATCTCAATGCTCCTAGACCAGCAGCTTAAACAAAATGTGCCGAGGACAGGGGGCTACCGCCTCATCACCCACATCACCATCTATGTCACCTGTTACCTTCCAATTTTCCCACAACATCTATCATCTACATCTCCATCCCAAGTTCCTCTTCATCCCTCTTTGCATCACTCATAAACATGCATCATTCAAAGAAACCTTAACCTTGTCCAAGCTGGTCATTCTCCTCATGACCAATCCATATTTACCCCAAAGCCAAAAGGTGTGTTGTGACTAATTTCATCAAAAGGAGAATAGGAGTCAATCCATGAAGGAGTTTGAAAAAGAAAAAAGGTGTGTTGTGACTAATGTTATCAAAAGGAGAACAGGAGTCAACCCATGAAGAAGGAGTTTGAAAAAGAAAAAAGGTGTGTTGTGACTAATGTCATCAAAAGGAGAATAGGAGTCAACCCATGAAGATGGAGTTTGAAAAAGGAAAAAAGGTGAAAAAAGTGAAAGCAAAAGAAAAAAGGTGAAAAAAGTGAAAAAAAAATGAAAAAAGTGAAAGCAAAAACAAAAAGTAAACAAAAAAAGCAGAGATAGATAACAACAAAAAGGAGTTGAAAAAAAGAGAGGAGGAAATGGAGGAAAGCAAAGAGAAAACAAAGAAGAAAAGGGGATTAGAAAAGAATAAAGAAAAGAGAAGGCGAAAATAAGAGTCCTGCACACCTCAGAAAACCTCATCTCAAGCCTTCACCTACATCATCCATACACCTCAGCCTTCTATAACCTTCACAAACCTTTCATCCATCCATAACCAGCATATGAACCCTCAAACCTTCATAACCATCTTTTCGAACCGTTAAGCCTTCCTCGAGGCACTATCCATTAAAGTTGCGCCTAAAGAACTACGACTGGCCTGATTCCACATCGGATACGTAGGAGAACCTCTTTGAGGCCCGACCGCTACAAGGAGCATCCTTTGTCCTTAAAATGTCGGTCTTTGAGAGAAGAAAGAAAAAAAAAGAGAATAAGAGAGGCTAGCATGAAAACCCGTCAGGGCAGGTTAGGCAAAAAGGAGAGTGAGAGAATAAGAGAGCTAGCCTGAAAACCTGTCAGGGCAAGTTAGGCAAAAGGAGAGGAAACCCTGGATTCTATCTGTCATCATCATCAACCCTCCATCTTCCTTCCGTCGGACTTGGACATTATTCCATAACCATGTTCCAACCTTTTCCCAAGAGATGATGTCATACCTCATTTGACCATCTCTTCAAGACACGATCATTCTTGAGTGTCTCCCTATCTCGTTCATCAATAAACTCTCACCTACCATCCCTTTCAACCCTTTCTCAAGAGGTGATGTTTATCCCATTTGACCATCTCTTCTCCCCTTCAAGACACGATCATTCTTAAGTGTCTCCACATCCCATCGTCTCCTTCCGGAAACACTTCCTAACCAACCCTTTCATCCCATCTCACCCTCCGAGGACTTTTAAGCTCAATCATTAATTCAAGTATGAGGCTCTGTGTAGTTTACTTCTCAGCAAGAGCGAAAGCCGTCCACATCTGTAGGACCCCGGAAAAAAGTGACCACTTTTCTCCGTGATGCGCTACTTAATGATCGGGAGCTGACTAAGGTTGCTTAATCCTCCTTAAATAAGGATATTTTTATTTTCGAAATTCATTTTCGGGGGGTAACTTTATTTATTTTACAAATTCTTTTATATTATCAAAATATACAAAATTACAATAAAATAATTTACTAATAAATTTAGTACCGGCCCATTATTCCCTTCAGGCCCAAGAAGTAGTAAAGGGACCACCATGAAGCCCTAAAACCCACGCGGGTTTTATGGCTCCATGGATTGGGCCCTGTGCAACTTTGACCTAGAGAAAATGGGATGAAGATTAATAAAACTCGTGTGGGTTTTATTGATCTTCTGGCCCATTTCCCCTTGGGTAGCCATAGATTAATAAAAAAGGTGGTACTAAAATATTTGTAATGATTTTTTGTGTAATTATCGTTTATTTCAAAAAACTAAAAGAATTTATAAAAAATGATTAGAGTCGCCAGCCGATTTAAGGAAACCGACAAACCATGAAAATAATAAAAATAACTCCGGTCTACGAAACCCGATTCTAAGCCCGGGGGTAAGGTTAGGAATTTGAGAGTTATAATAACTCTCGAATTGGCTTGTTAGAAAACAGATTCTGCTAAAATCGACATCAAAATGAAATAAAGCGGGGAGAAGTTTAATTAATTTCGCGAGTTTATATTCTTAATCATGCAATATAAAAAAATGAGGTTTTTAGTTTACAAAATATGCACATATAATGTAAAATGAAATACAAATTACATGATTAAAATAACAATAACGAAGAGAAACGTGAAGCGAACCTCTTTGACTTGGGAGTCCGAATGCGCCGGTTGAATTTCGTGACTTTGCCTTGGCTTAGGACTTGAATGGAAAGGTGCATGTGGTTTAGAATAATTGTATGAGGGTGAATGTGGATATGATGAAAGTGATTAGAAGAGGATTAGAGAATGAATATGGATGATGGAATGTTAAGAGAGTTTAGGTGATAATGATGGTATTAGTTGATGATAGTTGGTGTTTTGTGAGGGTGAAATGGAGGGGTATTTATAGGTGAGGAGGTGAGGTTTAGGAGGGAAATGGAGGGAAAATCATGGGGGACATATCCCATGATCATGTCATGCAATCACGTAGCATCCAAGTCAAGGGCAAAGGTCAAAGCATGTGGGCTAAAATCAAGGGCTTTGTATGGGATTTTGGCGTCAGACTCTCAAAGATAAACCCCGCGCGGGTTTTAAAATACCCACATACAGATCGGTGACGTGGATGAGCTGAACGACGCATTTTGGCCAGATGATAACCCGCGAGGGTTTTGAAGGCTGGGCCGGGGCGCGCCTTGGTCCTGTCCTGGTTCTGGGCCGCTTTTCTTGATTAAAACCCGTGCGGGTTTTGTCCCTGGTACTGGGCCGCTTTTATTGTTTTGCGCATTGAACCAATGACCCATTTTGGTATCGGCCCAAACGTTTTATTCATACTTTTGATAAGTCGGGATTATATCGGTGCAAATTCCGGTGTCTACAACATCAGATCAGCGGTTAACTGGCAATCACATGATCATCAAAAGACTCATAAACAAGCTACTCTAAACTAGGAGCTCGCGCTACCTTCGTGACATCGTTCAAGACATTTATTGGAGATAGCTTCTAAGAGGGACACCTACTCCCTAACCTACAAGGTCCAACATCTTCATAGATGTCCTAATGGTGGTCTCATCAAGAAAGAAAAAAGAAAAAAAGAGAAGGAGAAAAAAAAAAGAAAAAAAAAGAGGGGCTAACTTGAAAACGCATTGGGTAGAATAGCATAAAGCATCATACATGTGTCCTGTCTAAGCCTAATAGGTTTGCATTGCATCTATAAGTCATGTCAGAGCCTCACAGAGTCAGTCTGTGGTGCATATAGTCAGTATGTTGTGCATTGAGTCAGTCTGTCATGTATCAAGTCAGTCTGTTATGCATCAAGTCAGTCTGTCATGCATTGAGTCAGTCTGTTGTGCATTGAGTCAATCTGTCATGCATTGAGTCAGTCTGTCATGTATCGAGTCAGTTTGTCGTACATAAAGTCGATAGTCGTGCATAAATGCATGAGTGCATGAATGCTTGTGTCAAAAACAAAACAAAATTGCATTGTTTGTGCAAGAGTTTAGTAGGCTAGTTGCTTCCATACCCGTATATCTGAAAATTAAAAAAAAAGGAAAGAAGAAGAAGTAGGGAAATGCCACATCATTGCTCCAGAACGCAACACTGGGGCTATTCAAAGCCAATCAGATCGATCGATATGGCTTCCAATAACTGAGATCATGATTAGAGCAATCTCTAATCCAACTCTTGCTGGACAAGTTGGCATCCAGTCAAGTCATGCATCATCAACCAAACACGAATGGCGCATGTTCGACACGCAGGACAAAATCTTCACTTGACTAATACGGATCAACGACCATTCTCTACCCCAGGGTCATCGACATCGCGATCGGTGGAGTCCCTCGGCATTGAACATGCCAACAATCATCAACAACGACACCGGGAAAGACTAGAACGACACTAGGAAAGACTAGAACATCGACATCAACCACGACACAAGTGTCAGCCCACACCTTCAAGTAAGGATGTCATCAGACGCCTGAGATCACTTCTAGTAGGGCATCATTCTCGCCTGAGATCAGCGCACGATACACAAAAACTCATCAAAAATCCAGTAAAACATCATTCTTGCTCGAGATCATCCCCAAAGAGGCGCACGCCGCCCACAATCGCGATGCAGGACTCAGCTTCCAAGCATCACCCTAGGCTTTGCACCACAAAGTCATATCTCGACCGCTGTCTTTCAAAACAGTTCTACTTTGTTCTAGTACTCAATCAAAGTGGGCACCATCAACATCGAGAAAATTCGATCCACCTCGGGAAAATCCATTGGACATCATCGACAATTTAGCTTAGCTGCGATCAATCTGCCAGACAGGGAGCTATCACTAACACCAGGTCGCCGCTAAAAGGCGCCATCATCATCCATCTTCCGGTTGCCACATAAAAGGGCACTGGCATCATCCATCATCCGGTCGCTACGTAAAAGAGCACCGACAGCATCCACCTTCCGGTCGCCACATAAAAGAGCACCGACAGCATCCACCTACACAACCCAAAACTGATGGCCCAAGGGTTTCCGAAGCTCAGGTAAAAATCTGAACCCTCCTCACATTTCCGAAAAAACTAATACTCTGTTTTCTTGTGATTTTCAGGTCGCCGCTAAAAAGGGACCAACGCACCATCTGGTAGCAACATAAAAGAGCACCATCATCAGCAACAGTCGTCCAACGGATGCCACCTAAAGGTTTCCGACGACATCATCATCATACGCAGCAGTCGTCCAGCGGTTGCCACCTAAAGGTTTCCGACGACACCATCACCAACAGCAGTCGCCAACGGATGCCACCTAAAGGCCTCCAACGACATCGTCAGCATCAGTCGTCCAACGGTTGCCACCTAAAGGCCTTCAACGACTGCATCAACATTAGTCGTCCAACGGTTGCCCCCTAAAGGCCTCCAACGACTTTCTCAGCATCAGTCATCCAACGGTTGCCATCTAAAGGCCTCTAACGACTTCATCCACATCATTCGTCCAACGGTTGCCATCTAAAGGCCTCCAACGACATCATCAACATCAGTCGTCCAACGGTTGCCACCTAAAGCCCTCCGACGATAGCGCCAACATCATCCACCTTCCGGTTGCCACATAAAAGAGCACCGACAACATCCATCTTCAAGTGAGACATCAAGTAGTCAGCATCTCAGGCTACTTTGACCTTCGTCCTATTCGGACTCGATCAAAGTGGGGGCTCTCTATAGACACCGGATTTTGTACCGGGACAAGTGTAAAAATCAAGAATAACAAGAAAAGAGGCTAGCATGAAAGAAAATCTAGTGGGCCTTCCTCAATCAAGAGTTACCGAGCCAACCCACCACAAAAAGCCTTAATTTTCAACCATTTCCACATACATATGTCCACCATTTCGAATCCCATTTTTTCCACAAGTCTCGTTGGCCTTATTTCTTTTGATGAGAGTAAAGTACACATCATAAGCTTTCAAACGCCTTTTGAAATTACCTCAATCGGAGTTCGGATGAAAGAGTTAAGGCCGTTCGAAGTTACACTTATCCAGTTTCGAAATCCATGCGGGTTTTAACAATTCCCGAGCCCAAAAATCTGGCCCAGTAAGCAAATCCAGCCCAGTAGACTGCCAAAACCCGCGGGGGTTTTAGATTTCAGAATCGGCTTAGAACAAAAGCGGCCCAGAAGCATTCCCGGCCCAGGCGACTTCAAAACCCGCATAGGTTTTCTATTACCTGAAGCGCGTCGTTTTGCTCCGACCACGTCAGTGATCTGCGCGAGATCATTTAAAACCCGTGTGGGTTTTCTCTTCAAATGCTGGCGCCAAAATCTTGATCATCCTCCCCTGATTTTAGCCCACATGTTTTGACCTTCTACATTGACTTTTAAAACTCACATGGGGTTTGATTTTGCATGGGATAAGGGCATGATCTTAGGGGTATGTTCCCCCATTTTTCCTCACTAAATCATCACTTCACTCACCTATAAATACCCCCCTCCATTCCATTCATTTCAATCAATAATCATCCTCTATCATTCTTACTCTTCTAAATTCTCATCAACTATCATCATCATACTACCAAAACTCTCTCAAAATCCTCCCCCACCTATGTCCATACTCTCTTAAACCCACTTCTCTAATCACTCATACACCATTATTATCCATCCATTTCATCCATAATCCAAGTTCTATCCTACCATACTCAAGTCTCCATTTCACCCAAGCGCCTCTCCAAGGGCCCGTCAAGAGAAATTCGGTCTATCCATCGCCATACCAATACTTTAAGTGAGGTTTGAGCATCTTTCATTTCAATCATGTAATTACATTTGTTTATCGCTTTACATGTACATTATTATGTAAAACATTTCTTTCACATTTGCATGATTCAGAATATAATTTCACGAAATTAATTAAACTTCTCCCCGCTCTTTTTCATTTTAATGTCGATTTTAGTAGAGCCTGTTTTCTAACAGGCGAATTTGAGAGTTCTTATAATTCTCGGATTCGTAGCCTTACTCCCGAACTTAGAATCGGCTTTCGTAGACCGGAGTCACTTTTGTTTTACGGTTTGTCGGTTTCCTTAAATCGACAGGCGACTCTTTAATTACCTTTTTTTACAAACTCTTTTAATTATTTAAAATATACGTTTTTTGCACAAAAATAATTATAGATGATTTAATACCACCTTTCTTTACCAATCCAAGGCCACCCGAAAAAAAAGGGTCAGAAAACCAATAAAACCCACGCGGGTTTTATTGGATTTCACTCATCTTCTCTGGGCCAAGGGAGCACAATGCCCGGCCCAGAGTACTCTAAAACCCCCGCGGGTTTTACAGTCCTCTGGCTGCCCTTTTTGCTTCCTTTTGGGCCTGGACTCGGTAGTGGGCCGGTATTAAATTATCAATAAAATACTTTAGTGTAAGTTCGGGTATTTTAATAATATAAAAAGATTTTGTAAAATAAATAAAGTTTCATCACCCCTAAAATGAATTCGAAAATAAAAATATCCTTATTTAAGGATTAAGTAACCTTAGTCGGCTCCCGATCGTTAAGTAGCGCATCCGAAAACCGACATCCCCTAAACGGGGGGCGATTTTCCGGGTCCTACACGTCCCGGTAAGAACGGACATCGATGAGAAGCAGGTGTTGTCCGTCCTTCAACTCTCTAAGGGAGTCAAGAAGAAGGAGCCTACCTACCTTGCCCCCCTCAAAGAAGAAGGTGAGGTGGAGAAAAATCAAGTACCCAAAGTAGTTGAAGAGGTGTAATAGTGGTTTGTGGGACCTCGGCTTTTTCGTTCTCTCTCAAGGAGCTAGGGGCCTTGGTCATAGAATCTAGGTCAATGGCCGGGATGAGATTGCTAATGGTAAGGATATCGGTTGAAACGGTCACAATGCAAGAAAATAAAGCTAAGGTCGGTCAAGGAATGGAAATGGGCTTCGGAGGCTTTTCGGGATGCAAACGAGGATGAGGAAATGAGTTTTGCAATAAGAGAATAACAAGGAGGGAGAATCAAGTGGCAATTCCGTTAGAAAATACCCACCGAGCTTCCTCTTTCGAGGATAGTCCGGATTAACTTCCCCAATGTCCACCACGGACCCGGAGGGTTAATGAAACGGAATTCCCTAGTTAGCCTCTATTCACTTTCGTGAGTAGAGTACTAACTATCCCAATTCCAACCTAAATAGCCTCTATCAAGTGTTGGATACGTTTGGGGACTTTCGAACCCAAATACATCCCACTTGAGGGAAGGAATGGAGTGGGAAATTGATTTCCCAACTAATTACTCACTAATATTGCTAACCCAAACCTAATCACCCATTCACACCCTTAATTATCTCCTATCCCATAGGGTTTCTAGCCACTAATCATGATACTAACTAAGCTAACAACATCCAAACCAAACCTAAATATGATTTCTAACATCAAACAACCATAAACAAGCAAAATAATGAAAAAGCAAGTAAGAACAATTAAACAAGCAACAAAGTAATTAGCAAAGTAATCAATAAAAGAGTTAAGGGAAGAGAATACTTATCAAAATGTTGTAGATGAACAAGAGAAAGCAATAAAAAGTTGATCCAACAATATCTCAATTGTTTGAATACCCAAATCTTCAATAACAAACACAAATCTCCAAAACCCTAGATTAATCTCTCACTAAATTCTCTCTAAAATCCCTAATTACAAGCTGGAAAAATGTCTAAGTCTATCCCTCGATTCTCCCTCAAGAAATCGTGAAAGAGGTATATATATATACAAGTGAAATTTGGTTGGCAAAACGCAGCACTTCAAGCCGAAAACACGCGCAGGACATAGGGAGACCATAGGTACGGTCTAGGAGACCGTAGGTACGGTCCTGGAGACCGTAGGTACGGTCTCCTTCAGGATCAGGAGGTCGCGGGCGTGACCCATATGGTAGCGGCCGCAACCGTCTTCAGCTGACAATGCATGGTCGACTTTTGAGCACAGCAGCAGGGGGGTCGCGGGCGCTACAATAGAGGTAACGGATGCTACGCCAAGGGTAGCGGGCGCTACCCTGCGAAAACCACAGGCGATTCTCTCCTTCGATCGACCGTAGCTGCAGTCTAGCTGACCGTAGGTGCGGTCTTCCTCGGCCATGCGGAGGTAGCAGGCGTTACCCCAAGGGTGGCGGGGGCTACCCTACTCTTTTCGTCCCTTTGTTTCTTCCTTCTTTCCAAGGCATGTAACACCCGTTTCGAGGGTCGTAGCGGGTGTTACCTCACTAATTGAAACCAAAGGTGGGGAAAGTGGTCCCGGGTCAACTCCGCCTCGGCTTTCGGTCCGGCTCGGCTCGGGAAATCACCAAAAATGCTCTAAAAAGGCCCGTTTTACCACGTTTTGAGTAAAAACTCCAAAACCTACAAAATAACCAAAAACATACTAAAAAGCCATGAAAATAAACCCGAAACGAGTCAAAAGCCTAAGAATTAAGGCGTTATTTAGCACAAAATTGGGTCTAAACAAGAGGTACTTGAGAAATTCAAGGATGTCATGCCCATGGAGCTACCCAAGAGACTTCCTCCGAGGCGGGAAGTCGATCATGCCATCGAGACAGAACCGGGGGCTAAGCCACCCGCATTAGCCCTTTATTGTATGGCACCACTAGAGCTCGAGGAATTAAGGAGACAACTCAAGGAGCTGCTGGACGTTAGGTATATCCGTCCATCCAAGTCCCCATACGGTGCGCCAGTTTTATTCCTAAAGAAGCACGATGGGAGTCTTCGTCTATGCATCGACTATCGGGCGCTCAACAAGATCACAATCAAGAACAAGTATCCCATCCCTTGTATCGATGATCTCTTCAATCAACTCGGAGGTGCCCGAGTCTTCACTAAGCTCGATCTGAGGAGTAGGTACTACCAAGTCCGCATAGCCGAAGGAGATGAGGCAAAGACGGCATGCGTAGCTCGATATGGATCCTACGAATTCTTGGTAATGCCTTTTGGCCTCACTAACGCACCACCTACATTTTGCACCCTGATGAGCAAGGTACTTGCCCCTTTCCTTGATCACTTTGTGGTGGTTTACTTGGACGATATCGTCATCTATAACAAGACATTGGGCGAACATGTCGAACACTTACGACGGGTGTTCTCTACACTAAGGGAAAATGAGCTTTATGTCAAAAGGGAGAAATGTGCCTTTGCCCTAGAGGAGGTGCCTTTCCTAGGCCATATTGTAGGGAAAGGAAAGCTTTGCATGGATTCGGCAAAGGTTCAAGCCATCCTTGATTGGGAGCCACTAAGCAAAGTCACCGAGCTAAGGTAGTTCCTCGGCTTGGTGAACTACTACCGACGGTTTATCAAGAGTTATTCCACTATCGCCGCTCCACTTATAAACTTGCTCAAGAAGGGACGAGGATGGTCTTGGAGCAAAGAGTGACAAAAGGCCTTTGAAACCTTAAAGAAGGTCGTCATCGAAGAACCCATCCTCACACTCCTCGATCTGGGCAAGCCTTTTGAGCTTCACACGGATGCTTCCATCTTCGCCATCGGTGGAGTCTTGATGCAAGAGGGTCACCCAATTGCCTTTGAGAGTCGGAAGTGAAATGAGACGGAGAGGCGATACACGGTGCAAGAAAAGGAAATGACCGCGGTGGTCCACTGCCTTCGAACTTGGAGGCACTACTTGTTGGGGAGTAAGTTCGTTATTAAGACGGATAATGTAGCCACAAGGTACTTCCAAACCCAAAAGAAACTTACTCCCAAACAAGTCCGGTGGCAAGACTTCCTGGCAGAATTTGACTATGTAATGGAGTACAAGGCAAGACGAGCCAATCTAGTGGCGGATGCGCTAAGTCGCAAGGGACAACTAGCTGATTTGAGCTGCCCACAAAGCAACTTGAGGGATCGCATCAAGGATGGACTTGACCATGATACCTTGGCCAAGTCACTAATGGGGCTCATCAAAGAAGGGAAGACCCAAAAATTTTGGGTGGAGGATGGTGTGGTCCTTACAAAGGGGAACCGAGTCTATGTTCCATCACATGGCAATCTCCGGCGCAAGGTGATGAAGGAGTGCCATGACAGCAAATGGGCTGGACATCTAGGGACACACCGCACCCTCACATTAGTAGGCGACTCCTACTGTTGGCCTCAGTTGAAGGATGATGTTGAGGCCTATGTCAAAACTTATCTTGTGTGTCAACAAGACAAGATCGAACAAGGGGCATCGACGGGACTTCTCAACCCACTTCCCGTTCCCGAAAAGCCATGGGAAAGCATATCCATGGACTTCATCGTGGGGCTACCCTCTAGCGAAGAATACAATTGGATCTTGGTGGTAGTGGACCGATACATGAAGTATGCCACCTTCATCCCGGCACCCAAGGAATGCACCGCCGAGCAAGCCGCCAAGCTTTTCTTCAAGCATGTGGTGAAGTATTGGGGGCTACCCCAATCTATCATAAGTGACCGGGATAGTCGCTTCACTGGGCGATTTTGGACGGAGCTCTTCAAGCACATGGGATCGGAGCTTAACTTTTCCACCAGCTTTCACCCTCAAAGTGATGGGTAAACGGAGAGGGTCAACACACTCTTGGAGCTATACTTGAGGCACTTCGTGAGTGCCAACCAAAAGGATTGGGCGAAGTTGCTCGATGTGGCCCAATTCTCTTACAACTTGCAAAAGAGCGAATCTATGGGCCTTAGTCCGTTCGATATAACAACGGGGCAGCAACCTTTAACTCCTAGCTCGCTAGCTTCCGGGTATAAGGGACCAAGTCCACCCGCCTACAAGTTTGCCAAGAATTGGAATGATCAAGTAGGGGTAGCAATGGCTTACTTGGAGAAAGCTTCCAATAGAATGAAGAAGTGGGCCGACAAGAAGAGATGTCCAAGGGACTTCCAAGTGGGGACCTCGTATTGGTCAAGATGTATCACCATTCAAGGTTAGATGGGAGACATCGGGCTCTTCTCCGACGATATGAGGGTCCCTTTCCCATCGTCAAGAAGGTAAAGGCGCAAGCATACAAGGTAGAGCTGCCCCTTAAGTCCAAGTTTCACCCGGTTTTCCATGTGAGCTTACTCAAGGTATACCATCAAGACCGGGAAGATCCGAGTCGCGGGACCTCTCTTCGAGCACCAATGGGTGTAAAAGAGCAACATGAGAAGGAGGTAGAAGAGGTCCTTGCTGGTCGAACCATAAGGGTACACTCCAACCAACCCCTCAAACATGAGTTGCTTGTCAAATAGAAGGAGTTTCCCGAGAGTGAGGCTAGCTGGGAGTCGCTCGAGAACTTATGGCAATTCAAGGACAAGATCCGGGCGTATGAGGACAAGAAGGCAACGAGGAAATCGCCGGATTAGGTGAGGGAGGATGTCACGGTCTGCAAATACTATCAATTTTGGGAGAGGTTTCAACTTAAAATCCTAGAGTTTACTTGACTTCTCTAGAGTAGTCTTGTATTCTCTAGAATGTTCTGGAGTTCTCTCAAGAACTCCACACTTGTATAGAATCATGGATATTTGTATAGAAGGATCTAGATACTCGATAGGGATCGACCGTTAGATCGAATAGATCTCCACCGTTCATTAAGGAGGTGGAAGTGTCTATATACCCCCATGGGGTCTCATTTGTATCCATCCATCATTTGAGAGCAATACACAAGGCATTCTCCCAAAACTCTCTAAGTGTTCTTACTTGCTTCCCTTAAGCTTTACTTAGTCTCTCAAGAGCTAAGTACCACAACCTCAAAGGCTTACTAGCAAACTAAGAAAAGGGTTTCGAGTGTAAGTTTGCTAGCACCGCACGGATGAAGTCTAGGATAAAGAATCATCCCATGACATGCCTGGGCAGTTGTGGGTAACAGATCTGAGAAGAAGGAAGCAAAGCAAGGAGAGGTAGTTTTGGATGGCAGAGGAGGAATTTTGGCTTTCTACATAGTATTCTAGAAAATGAGAGATAAAAGACTTATAGAGAAAATACGAAGGTATTTCTACTGTGAGTCTTTTATATTAGGGGTGATTTTGTCAATCAATATTAATTTTATAGTTAATTTGATATGAAAAGGGTGTATTTAATTTTCAATGCAAAGGTTAAGTGGGTTAATTATTAGTTGATTCAAAATAGAGGTAGGGTAAAACTAATTTACAAAACCTTAGGGGTAAAACCCTACTTTCACAAAACCTCAAAGGGGAAAAAGCTAATTAGTTCGAAAAAAAAACTCCTTCAGAGGTCAAAATTCAAGACTTTTAAGTCAGCCAAATCAAGACTCACAAGTAAAGAAATTCAAGATTTCCAAGTCATCCACAAAAAAAAAAAACTCACAAGTCAAAATTCAAGACTTACAAGTCATCCACTTCAAGACTCACAAGTCAAAAATTCAAGACTTTCAAGTCATCCACAAAAAAAAAACCTCACAAGTCAAAATTCAAGACTTCCAGGTCATCCACAAAATTAAAAATTCTCAAGTCAAAATCCAAGACTTCCAAGTCATCAACACCAAAGACTTACAAGTTCAAATCCCAAACTTTCAAGAAAAAGACTCTCAAGTCACCAAAATTAAAGACTCCCAAGTCAAAATCCAAGACTTCCAAGTCATCATCACGAAAGATTCGTAAAAGTCCAAACCCAAGGCTTTCAAGTCAAACTCTCAAGTCACCAAAGTTAAAGACTCCCAAGTCGGAATTCAAAACTTTCAAGTCAAAGATTCACAAGTCAACCAAATTCAAATCAACAAAATGCAATGCTCAAAAGTCAAGAAAAAACACCATAACTTCCAAGTCACCAATCTTCAAGATTCGCAAGTCAGCAAAAATTCAAAACTTTCAAATCAACAACTTTCAAGACTCTCAAGTCACTAAATTCACTGATTCCCAAGTTGACAAAAATTAAAGACTTCAAAGTCCGCAAAAATTAAAGACTTTCAAATAAACAAACTTCAAGACTCTTAAGTCACCAAGTCCCTTGATTTCCAAGTCAACGACAAGAAAGACATCCAAGTCAATCAAACTCCCGTATCAACAAGTCTCCTGACTCCCAAGTCGACAAAATGAAAGACTCACAAGTCAACCGAATTCAAATAAACAAAATGAACGAGCTCACAAGTTAAGATCACGACTTCCAAGTCAATAAAATTTGACATTCCCATGTCAACAATGCATATGACTCTTACGTCAACAAATCCAAAGACTTTAAAGTCAACAAACTTCAGACTCTAAAGTCATCAAACCAATCGACTTCCAAGTCAAATAAATTGATGACTTCCAAAAGTCAGCCAAATTCAAGACTATCAAGTTGTCAAAATCAAATTTTAAGGTGAAGAAAAGTAATTATTCCTAGGTCGCCAAAGAAAAGACTCCCAAATCAGCCGCGATAAAAGATTCATGAATTCACGACTCCCAAGTCAAAATGAATGACTCAAACGCTAGCAAAATTCATTGACTCACAAGTCAACTGTATGCAGGACTCCCAAGTCAAGAAAGTTAAAGATTCATAGGTCAACAAGATGAAGGACTCCCAAGTCAAGATAGATAAAGACTCATAAATTAATAAGAGAGACTCTTAAGTCAGCAAAGTCCATAGCTCACTCGTGCAAGACTCCAAAGTCAAAAAGGTTAAAGACTGCTACGTCATCACGACAAAGACTCTCAAGTCAAAAGTGGAAACAAAAAAAATGGACCGACTTCCAAGTCATCAAAATTGTTGGCTTTCAAGCCGCACTCTGGCTTGCCGAGATCTTCATGTTGGTGGTTTGCTTCAAGTCAGCACCATCAATGGAATACTCAGGCTGGTTGACAACTTCATACAAGCATGCAATGTGGGGGCATCCTAGTCGTGTTGGTTGAATTCTGCTCCAAGATGATGTCCTCGTCCTTCAAATCAGAGGCGCACTCCGTTTGGCCCAGCTGAAACTTAGGAACAATAGTATGCCCCGAATGCCCGCTAAATACAAATTATATTCGAGATTCTGTCGCTTCAAAGACTCAAAATTCGTGTTCGCGACCGACTCTCGAAAGGGGCATCCGTAGAAGGCAAAATTTTGTCGACCAATTAAAAAAATGACACGTGGAAAATAAATTAAATTTATTCGGCCAATTATTATCCGCCACGTGTTAAATTAATTACAGCAGTCCATTTAATTGAATTTTAAATGGAAATGCATCCTGACCAATAATATTATGACACGTGTCAAAGATGATGCAGAAAATATTAATTATTTCCTTATTTAAAGTTAAAGGAATAATTAATAAACTTGGGCCCAAGCCCAAAGCCCAACTCAAACCCTAGGGGCTAGGCCTCCAGAGCTTATAAATAGGGGTCCTCCCCCTTCTTTTTTAACTCCCCCGAGATTCAACAGTCAGCATTCAGCATTCAACATTCAGAGGCTCCAGGAGATCAAACTGCCAGCGGTTTCTAGCTACCAAGCGCCAAGGATCGAAGTCTGCAGAAGATCAAGATCGAGTCTTCAAGTCTTCAGCACGTCTTGATCAAGAACAACAATAGAGTTCTTCAGCAAAAACTCATCAGTCTACATTCTGCAAGGCATTTGACATTCTGCGCTCCAGAGGCTTCAGAAGATCGAACTACAAGCGACCTCCAGCTACCAAGCGCCAAGGACCAACATCGGCTAGTTCAACAACTTCTGTTCTTCACATCAAAGGATGCATTCGTCTTCCTCGTCTGGTTCATCGATCGAGATCAAGCACTAAGCCCTCGCACCCAAGAGCCTGGAGAACTACAACCAACAGTCAACCTTCAGATGGTTAAGCTCCGAGCAAACTCCAGCTACCAAGCACTAAGGGGATCAACGCTCAAGACCTTCAGCTCAAGAACTATTGGAAGAATTCTTCAGCTAAACCTACGTTCGTGATCGAGATCAAGCACTCACGCCCTCAGCTCTCCCAAGTTTCAGGAGATCGAATCAAAGGACTACTTTATTGTATTTAATACAGAGATTGTACCCGCATACATTCAAATATTAATACAAATTAAATTGTTTCTCAATTTCCTGTCTTTATTTATTTTAGACTCGAAATTTGTGTTTACAACGACATATATCTTCCTCAAGTTGATCATTAATTTCCCTATTTAATCCCGGACCTTAGGATGAGTGTTGTGAAGCCGGCTAATGAGGAGGCGGGGTGGTGTCCCTCTGATTGTGTCTATAAGAATGGGTAAGGAAGGTAATTTGAAGCCCCGCTATAGGTGTTAGGGTTTCTAATTTTGCCCAAAATTCTTCTCCTTCTGAGTCCCAGAAGACTTGAGCTTTGTGAGCATCTTCTTCGTCGCTATACCAATTCCCATACACCTGTAGCGAGGTCTTAATAGTGGGGATTCCGACACCTTAGGAATAGACACTCGATGTCAATAGAAACCCGACAAAATTCTACTCCTTAAAGGAAAGGCAAGTCACCCGATTTGAGCATTTCTTCTATTTTATCTTTGAGGTGTAAAGCATTGTTCAGTTTCATGACCGAGCATACGGTGATATTTGCAGTATCTGGCCGGATTCCATCCTCACCCATTCTCTTCTGGTTCTGGCTTTACCTCGGGGATGGTGATTTTGCCCCTTTGAAGAAGGCGGTCGAGAACCTTGACATATGTCCCTATTATTGGGGGTGAAGGACTCAAACTTTCGTACAACATTAGTTTGAACTGCCTCGCTAAGTCCATTCGAGGAAGTACGAGGCTCCCTATTAGCAGTAACATTGTTTGTCCATCCTTCCGAGGCGAGAGTTTGTTCTAGATCTTCGTCACTGTTTAAACCAACTTGCTTAATAGTGATGTAGTCGGGAATGATATGATATTTTAAGTGATCGACTACATATACTCCTATGCACACCACAAAAAACTCCTTTGCACACTAGTAGCGCGAACTCCGTTGCACACTAGCGTTGACTCATTTGCGCCCCAAGATAAATTTCTTTGCATACTAACACTGACTCATTTGTACACTGTTTTTTGTGGGATACTTATAGGTATTATACTATTACACATTAAATATAAGACTTATGCGCACTAATGATTATACCATTACACATACTACACTCTAAATATAATACTTATGCATACTAATTATTATACTACTACTTACTAATTAATTTACACACTAAACTGAATAAGTATACACATAAAAGAAATGATGATACTTATGCACGTAAGAAATGATAAAGTGAGTGTTAGCAATACACACTAAATACTATAGTATTAAATAGTAATAAATATCTATACACACAATATATTGTATCATTATAAAAAAAGTATATAATATTAGTTGATAATCTATTCTAAGAGTTGGAAGAAAATCTATAATTCTGACACAAAATAATTGAAGAGTAATGAAAAATCAACATAAAAATATAGTTCATTCTAAAACTAGTAAAAACAATATATATATATATATATATATATATATATATATAATTATAACCCAAAATGAAGAGAAATATAATAATAGATATCAAATTCTAAATAAACAACAACAAAAGAATTGAACCCCTAACCTTTAGGTAAGAGTATTAGTTGTCAACCGCTTTGATTGCGTTGTAATAATGTTTAACAAAGAACAAGTGTGGATGGGGAAAAAAATTGTGCTTGGGCCTCTGCGTTTGTGGGAATAATAACAAGACCGGTAGTTCTGCGAGACTATGGTCTAAAAGTTGCAGTTATTGCTATTATTCTTTTTCCAAATTCAACTCAAATATAATCATCCATGATTTTATTTTATTTATCCTCTTCTTGTCCAAATAAAATTTTTTATTTTATTTTATTCTTCTAATATTCTCTCCTCCACCACTATAAATAGAGTCTTTCACCCTCATTATTGAAGGACCCCGAATTTTGTTGGCGTTTTAGCTCTGACAAAACTCTCTCTTTTCTCCCCCCCTTTCTCTATACATGCTAAGTGTTAACAAGGTTAGCTAATCTTTTATTTTCTTTTTATCACTTTTAGTTCTTGTATTATCATGTAAACTTGAATAATTAATAATTGTACAACTCGTAACTTTTTATTTTCATAATGCATGACACAATAGTGTTACTGTGAAATTTATACAAATTCTTCCTCTTTTATTTATTCATTTTAATTCAATTTTAGTAGAGTTTGTTTTCAAAACAAGCAAGTCAAAGAGTTTTCTAATTCTCAGATTTGTAACCTTTCCCCCAAATCTGATCTCTGATTAGTAGGTCAGAGTTTTTTTTTTATTTTTATGGTTTGTTAGTTTTTTAAAAAAAACTGACTGACGACTCTTTAAATTATAACTTGCATAATTTAATTTGTACAAATTAAATTTACAAGTTTATGATTCCTAATAATTGTTAGTGTTTTTAATAAATCCTTATTTAAGGATTAAGTAACCTTAGTCAGCTCCCAATTTTAGTAGCACTTTGAAATAAGTTACCTGAATGGAAATTGTTTGGGGTCTACAAATACAAGATTTACAAGCGGATCTCATCAAATGAGGTTACATCGACCATCAGGATTTGACTCCTCTCGTACCCGAGGATGGTGTAGAGTAAGAGGCAAGGGTACGGGGTGGACCAGCTTGTTCCTCGGCCATCGGGATTTGATGCTAACTAAGGTCTCTTTGGTGACGCTCACGTTGCGAACTAGAGTTGGCTTTGCGAATAAGCTTCTTATGATCGGGTTCCGATGGAGCCAAAGGTGCTTGATCAACACGAGCACGTGTCTACAATCTACATACACCAAAAACTAGAAGGTAGTCAAATGCCCTAGGACTTAGACTCACTGACCTCAAGCGTGAAGGTAATCTAAACTACCTCGAAGCAAAGAAAACAAATAGCTAGGGGCGCTAGCTCCTCGACAATGGCGTCATTTTGTGTATGAGCGGTTTTACGTGCCCGATTTTTATGTCGTTCTTTCTCAAGGAGCTAAGGGCCTATCCTATGTTTTGGTTCAAAGGATGGCAAAGATCACGGGTAATCACATAGATTGATAGAGTTTCTAACTTAACAAACACGAACAAGCAATAAGGTTTTAGAATCAAATAACACAAAGATGGGCTTCGAGGGTCTTAGGAGGTCAACAGGATCTTAGGAACGGGTTGCACAGCTAGGAAGTAAGAAGATAGAGGAAACCATATGGGAATTCTGCTGGAATAAGTCCACTGGAATCCCTCTCTCGAGGATATCCCAGATTGACTACCCCGAGATCCACCATGGATCCCAGGGGTTGATCGTGCAACCTTCCCTCTCGTGAGTGATGGGTCTAACTATGCCTTCCTTACCTTTCCTAACAAATGTATAGGGGAATTAAGGAGCTATCGGTCCTTAATCCCCTCACTTGAAGGAAAGAATAAGGAGGGAAATGGGAATTAGATTTCCTTACTAATTACCTCTTAAATTGCTAACCCATCACTAATCACCCATCAACAACCTTAATCACCCCCAACCCACAAGGATTCTAGCCACTAATCATGCTTATCACTATTCTATGGCGAGGCTCGGGAGTGGTTGAGCACAAGTATCCGTACCCTCGTCGGGGCAAGCTAGACGACCCACCTGCCGACTGCCACGGACCCCACACCGAGATTCGACTCCTGCTTATCAAGGGGGTTGGAAGTGTACGTCCCACGAGACGAGCGATTCGGGCACGTTAAGATGGTGGATTTCCCGGGGTATGCGTTCAAATTTGTGACGAAGGCCTTGGTTGCAACGTTGGAGTCTCTGGTGGACAAGACTCCCAACGAGTTTGATAGTTTTGAGGGTGAAATTGGTATATACGAAGGGGGGATTAAGCTCCCGGATGACCCGATTTTTGATAAAGATAGGGAGGCAATACCGTTTGAGTTCTTGAAGGCGTTTTTGCAGAAGGATGGCATTCCTGTTCTCAAGTTCCCCATGCCTAACTTAATCAAAGGTACGTGTCGTCAAGCAACTCAACTCCTTGGCGAGGCTCGCGAGTGGTTGAGCACAACTCAACATTTGGAAACTCTATGCGAAGCCTGGTAGGAGTTGTAGGTAAGGGTAAGGGACGAGGGAGTGAGGTTGAAAACTTTTGTGGAGCTAATAACCGCTCAACCTCATTAGGGCTACCTTTTCGCAAAAGTAAAGCCCGATGTGGCTCCCCTTCGCTCAAAGCACTCTCATCCCGTGTTTCACTCTTTTGGAGGTCTCTCTTCTCACTTCCCACCCCCGTTTGTGGTATATCATATTCGAAAGGGGGTAACGGAATGAGTTTGATTTTCCTTTCTCCCATTGAGAAAGTATAGGTGTTCTTCCGGCCGTCGTGGATAACATGCCGATCAAATTGTCGAGGCTTACCAAGTAGTAAATGACAAGTATCCATGGGGACAACACAAGTAGTAAATGGCAAGCATCCATGGGGACAACATCACAAAGAACACTATCCTCATAAAGACCAACGGAGAAAGAGACACAGACTTGTTGGGTTACCTCGAGGTCGCCGCCATCATTTAGCCTTTGCAAGCTATACGGTTGAGGATGAGCCAAGACCAGCAATTGGAGCTTCTCAACCATGTAGGTAGAGGCCAAGTTGGTGCAGCTCCCACTGTCGATGATGACCTTGCATGCCTTCTCGCCGATGGTGAACCGAGTTCGGAAGATGGTCTCCCGTTGAGAGTTACCCCCGGAATCTTTAGTCATGATAAATGATCGCCTAGGAATCAAAGTCTCCTCTTCTTGCGCACGGACCTCAACATTAGCCTTTTGAGCATCCAGTGTAGCTACCTCACTTGCTTTGGAACTTTCTACCATCTTCGTAGGGTATTGGGCTTGGTAATGACCATACACCCAACATGTGAAGCATTTTCTACCCTTGAGATTCCGAAGATATTCAACACTTTCCTTATGAGCTTGGGAAGGTGGTTTTGGCAGCTTGGAAGTCTAACTTCTCTTGGATGAAGACATACCCCATGCGTGAGTTCTTCCCTTCCTAGAAGGCCATGAAGTAACCTTCTCCTCCATTCTCATTCCTCGAGAACCCATGTCAATAATCATCAAAATACCTCAAATAACCACTATGGTGAGTTCTAGGAGCCCGAGTTGAAATACCACGATCTCTTTTCAAGGACTTTAGTTGCGTAGGGGTCATAGCTCGGAGCAAGTCACCTATTCGACATTGCATGTCTCGAACCTTCTCTTCAAGATGTTGAAGATTCTTCTCGAAGGTTGGTTTGGGTTGGGGAATAGGGAAATGAGGGAAATCAAGTTTGCCTGAAGCATAGGACATGAAGGCCATTTGTGGAGCTTGGTTTTCTTGTAAGGTGTATAATTTGATCGGATGGAGGTTTGGGTTCTTTGTAGCTAGGAAATTGAGTTTCGTGAGGCTAGTTTTCTGGAGGAAAAATGGGGTGAAACCGGCAAGGGGAATGCACAATAAAGAACAAACACGAATGGGCACACAACCACCACCAACAATATCCACCAACAAAACAACCACGAACACAACCACCCAACTCAACAAAATCCAACAATTCAATTTCAACACAACCCAACACTACTTCCAACCATTCAACAACAATGATGAACAACAACAACACCTAACAACAATGGAGGAACAAAGGGGGATAGGGGTACCCAATTGCCTAATAATATCAACAACACCAAGAACACCAAAAATCACCACCAAACAACAATAAGAACAATTTCGGACACAAACAAGAAATCTCCAACGAAACTATGAGTTCTATGCCTAGCTCTGACACCAAATGGAGATGATACGATCTAGGTTCTATGCAAAATTATGTGGGTGATGGAAAACCACCCATAGAACTCATAAACACTACAAACTAACTTTTAGGGTTTTGGGGTTTTATAGAGATAAACATGAAATTAAAAAATATGTACAATTGTAAAGAGTAAACACTCCCCCAATTGAACTAAGATGTTCAATCACTTGCACAATGACCTTCCACAAGCAAGGAGTCTTGAAACACCCAAGAAATCTCACAAAGAGTGGATGAAGAACACCAACTCACAAGAAGAGAAATCACCAATCAATTTCAACCCAAAGGATTAGCTTTCATTGATTAGGGTTTGAAAACCAACAATTACAATCTCTCCAAGAGGATTTTTGAGTCTAAAACCAAAAGACTTCATAAAACTGTCACCCAACTCTATTTTAATGGAGGTGGGGGAACAAGTATATATAAAGGAAAGGGGGAGAAAGGGGAAAACAAAACAACGAAATAAAGAAGAAAGAATGTGCGTGCTGTCAACACAGAACGGTCACGGGCGTGATCTGGCTTCTGGAGCCAAAAGAAACCTGCCGTGAGAGGTCATGGGCATGACAACAAAGGTCATAGGCGTGACCCTTTTGGGCAGTTTTCTGTCGGCTTCAAAGTCGCATGACTTCTTCATTTGGACTCTGTTTTAGGCCAATAATATATCGATGGAAAGCTCTCGGTGTCTACTTTAAGCTCCCAAAATTTGAGGTTCATTGGAGTTGTATTGAAGGAGATATGATAGAAAAGTGAATGCTTGTCTTTTCTGACATCCGAGGTTGATTCCTCCTTGTTATTCTTGCCGATGGTCTCGGAGCCCCTCAGAAGACTCGAGAATGGTTTTATAGGGACCCAATATGTCATCCTATGGCCCCAGGGTCTTTGCAGAAGGGAACACCGCTCTCCTTTATGGTCATATTGACCCTCCAAGGACCCATATCCACCATGAAATGGACATTGAAATCGGGTTTAATTCGAGGAGAGGAGAAGTTGGCTTGACGTGAGCCGGTGTCCATAGACAAACGAAAAGTGAACCGATCTCACATTGTTCATTTTCCCTAACCAAAGACAATTCATGTTTTATCATGTGAGCGAGATACCACATCCCTTAAAGTAATTGAACAATAGAATCACAGATCTATTGCCTACCACAGGCATTAATCAAAACATTCGAGATACCACATCTCCGCCTACCACATGGCATTAATCGTTTTCCTACCACAAGCATCAATCATTCGCCAACCACAGGCATTAATCAATATCTATCTTATGTCAGGGAAGATAAACTTGATCTCTTGGTCCATAACACTGTAGGATACCACATCCATGACTCTGGGTTATCCCCCGAAACCCGCTTAATGTTTCACTTTGAATTATTAGTATATTATGAACTTCAAGTTCAGAGTTCTCAACACTAACCCAACCCAAGTTATCAAAACCAGTAACAAAACCGCTTATAAAAGACCATCTCAATTTCCTCAACTCATAAACCAAAAACCACTAACAAATAATCAAAACAGACGGTCTTCACATAAAGTCCCCTTCGAGATTCAAATTCCAAAACAGATTAGAAAACAACAAAAACACTTAAAGTGCATCCCAGTGGGGATTAGGGCATAGACATTACATGGATATCTTCACTTCACTTCAA
Organism: Portulaca oleracea; assembly: GCA_029582165.1. Taxonomy (NCBI): domain Eukaryota; kingdom Viridiplantae; phylum Streptophyta; class Magnoliopsida; order Caryophyllales; family Portulacaceae; genus Portulaca; species Portulaca oleracea. The sequence goes on from CM055872.1 coordinate 17,989,260, forward strand.
TTCAACGAATACACTTGAGCTCACTAAAATGACGCAAATTAGCTCGTGCTAAAATAGAATAATTTATATAATTAAAGCGTGTCCTTCAAACTTAGTATTAACTACCTTCTACCTAACCCTCCCCTAGGAACACTATTGGGTTGATTTATGAATTAACACCTTGAAACTACTCAACATATTCCAATTGGACACACATTAACACTTTACACAACATATTTCACACATCAACACTTTTAACATAATTAAAACTAGATAGATTACATCACATGCATATGCATATGCATTGCAAAGGCCATAACTTGACTTCCCAGCATCCTATGAACCTGATTCTGGAGTTTCTAGAAACTTCGGGATGTCTACCAAAACTTTTATGTACCACTATGCCTATGTCAGCCTCAAATGACCCTATAAGTGTCAAACTCTCCGACTGGTTCAGTTCATACAGGTTTTAGTAAAATGGCTATAACTTGAGCTATACACATCGAACGTCCGCAAATCAAAATTCCTATTAAAGATAACACTTAGGGGTACCTCCAGACCAATTATTTTTAATTAATTTAACCTACATAATTAACAGTGAAGTTTCTACCTCGACAGAACAAAACTGTCCCACAACCGACAAATTTTTATTTTGTACTTCCAACTTTAACTCTAATCAACCTGACTCAAGACTCTAAAGTGGACCTCTAAACATCTAACCATGGTCAAAACACACATCCTAGACTTCCTAACATATCCCAAACCAAACTTAACTAAAAACTAACTCAAACTCCACAATTAATTAACCACATTAACTCTAAACCAAACAAACTCGATATTTAACTTAATAATAAAACTAATAAAGTAAAGTTTAAAACATTAACAATCATACACCTTATAAACCTATAAAAGTAGTAAAAGGAATTGTAAAATATTATTTGGAATGCTTCTAATATAGTTTAAATTAATACGCTAGTAACTCGAATCTAGTCATAAAATATACCCTAAAAATTCTACCTTTTACATGGAAAAATTATTAACCTCATACAATACTACTCTAGGTTTTTTTTAAAAAAAAAAAACTTATTTTTAGGTCTTTAGTCATCAAAAACACATTTTTAAGGTCTTTAAACAATTAACCACCACTTTAATAATACAAGTTTAGTACTACCCATAATACCACACATAAACCCTAACATTTTTATCCAAAAATAATAACAAATGAACCGTAAATTTTATAAACTGAGTTTTATATCTCAAAAATAAAATCTAATCATATGATGATGATGATGATGATAATAATAATAATAATAATAATAATAATAATAATAATAATAATAATAATAATAGTTAAAGATGCATCATATGAATCATGTAACAATGCACAGTAACACACCAAACACATAGCTAGAACTGAGGTTAAAGGTTATACCCAAAAACACGAGAGGGAGAGGGAGGAGGTCGGGGCAGCTGACTGGCAGCGATAGTAGCTCCGCGATGGCTGGGAGGTGGTTTGGTGGTCAGCGGTGGTGATGAGATCACGCACATAGTAGTGGGAGCGGCATCACTTGTAGCACCAACAGGGCAACAAGCCTACTTCGGGGGATTCTCGAGCCGTGTTGACGGTTCCGGCAGCCCAAGTGGCGGGCGACAATCAAAGGTGGGACTATAAGGAGTCCTAGTGTTGAGATACCGGCAGTCGGGAACGTCAGGGAGAGGCTGGTACTTGGTCGAACAGCAACACAACAGTAGTGGCCCTATTTCAAGGGCTCCTCCAGCCGCGATGGCAGCTCCTATGACCGAGGTGGAAGGCGACAGTCGTAGAGGGTAGTGTAGGCGACGAACTGGAGTGGCGGTGACCCACTGATGGAGTGGCAGAGGTGTTGGTATATTAGATTGTTTTATTATTTTTATTATGGGCCTTGTTCTGGGCCAGGTTTAGTTTATTAGGTTTTTCTTTGTTTCCTTTCTCTTCTTGTTTTTCTTTTATTTTTTGTTATTGTGTTCTCCTATTTAAGGTTGAGACTTTGCCTTGTGTCCTCAGACGTTTTGACTCATCCAATAAAGAGTCATCAGAAACTTTTCTCTTTCGTCTCTCCCTCACCCATTTTCTTTCAAAATTGCCATGGTATCAGAGCAAGGTTGACCCTTGCCTCTTTCTTTTCTCCTTCCACGGTTAGAAAACACCTTATCATTGTTGTGCCCTTCCATCCATGGCGGAATCAAAGAAACCAGTGACCATCGACCCTTCCGATCCCCTCTTCATTCATCCTTTAGACCACCCTGGTCAATCCCTTGTCTCAGAACCATTCAGTGGAGAGGATTTTGAGAATTGGAATAGATCGGCCGCCATAGCTCTCTCTGCCAAGAACAAATTGGTGTTCCTTGACGGATCCTATGCCCAGCCAAGTAACGATTCACCCCTTTTACCTTTCTGGAAGAGATGCCAAGATATGGTCATCTCATGGCTTCTGAATTCCCTGAGTAAAGATATCCGGGAAAACGTACTTTACTCGAAAACCTCCTAATCTGATGTGGAGAGAATTGATTGAACGATATGGGCAATCGAACAAATAGAAGATGTATCAATTACATCAAGCAGTCAACGCCTTGGCTCAAGACAACCTCGATGTAGTTGGATACTTCAACAAGTGCACGAAGGTTTGGGATGAGCTTTCTTTGATTGGGGTTTCCCTCGATGTGCCTGTAGGAAGTGTTCTTGTGACCTAAAGAATAATACGGCTCTACATCAATACGCAGAAGATCAAAAAGTGATTCAATGCCTAATGGGATTGAACGACAGCTACACCCAATTGAGAGGTAATATCCTAATCATGTCACCCTTCCCAAATTTGAGTCAAGTATATTCCATGGCACTTCAAGAGGAACGACAGAGGCAGGTGAGACAGACATCAAACTTTCTGTCAAAGAGTGCATCATTCCAATCCACCTCCTAATATACTGGATAACCCAGAAAGACTGATGTCAAGAAAGAAACAATTATCTGTGCACATTGCAAGAAGCCAGGCCACCAAATTGAGAAATGTTACAAGCTCCATGGGTATCCAAATAGAAATGACAGAGGAGGTCCATACAACAAAGGGAGAAATGGAGGGAATCAAGGAAGAAGATTTGCAAATGCAACTGAAAGCGAGGAAGGGATATATGAAGTACAGTCATCAGATTTCACTTTTCCTGGCTTGGACGCTGGACAAACAAAGCAAGTGATACATTTCCTCTCAAAGTTTCAAGATGGATCCAAGAAAGGAGAGCCTGCACCAAAAGATGAGTTGAAGTCTGCATTCATGGCAGGTATCACTACAATACACCCTAGTAACTTTTGTTTGATGTCTACTATTGGTAGTAAAAATTGGATAATAGATTATGGAGCTTCTAATCACATGATATGTGAGAAACATAATCTATTAATTTGAGAAAACTCACTACACCCATCGCCATCGTTTTGCCTAATCAAGAAAAGGTTCAGGTTACATAGTATCGGGAGTTTAGTTTAAGTAATAATCTTGTTCTTCCCAATGTACTGTATGTTCCTTACTTTAGTTTTAATCTGATATCTTTAAGAAGACTTAGCCAACAACTCAGGTGCTATGTGGTTTTTACCTCCAAACATTGTACCTTGCAGGACCCTTCTTTGAGGAGGCCTCTGGTTCTTGGTAGGTCTACAGAAGGTCTTTATGTTCTTGATCCGGAGATAACAAAGTGCATGGAAAGAAATGAAAGAGAAGACATTGTTGGGCTAGATAACTATGAGAGTAATTGTAGTAGCCTTTTGGTTGACACAAATCATCCTGAAAGTTGTAAATCTTGTATCTTGTGGCACAAGAGATTGGGACACATTTCTTTTAGAAAGTGGAATAAGTTGCATATTGATAATTGTTTCCATAGAAGTATGGTCTGTTGGGAATGTCCCTACAATGTTCGATATACACAGAGATTAAACCAAAATAATATAGTAATTATATGTCTTGCTAGAGACCTCTATAATTAGTAATTAAATATGTTTAATTACAACTATATTATTTGGTCCTACTGGGTCACACAAGTCAGTGCCCTGGAACAATGTATGTAACCTAAATGATATTGTATCAAGTTTAGAAAAGTTGGAAACTGGTTTCTGTGAGAAATCAGCCCAACACGGACCGAATTGGGCTCAACACGGACCGTGTTGACCCAACACGGTCCGTGTTGAGACACCACGGTCCGTGGTGTCCATGGGCCGAATAATTGGACTCTCTGGAGTCCAACACGGACCGTGTTGTTTCAACACGGACCGTGTTGGGCCCAGAAACGCGTCGTTGTCTTTAATCGGCCCTTTAGGGTTTTGAACCCTTTCCCTAGGTTTTCTAAACACTATATAAAGGGGTCTCTGGGAGAGATTATTCAACACCAACTGCCTAAGACTCTTAGAGAGATACCAGGGTGATTTCCTGAGTTCCTCTCTCTTTTAGTTTGCAGTTCTAGTTTCAGGAAACATTCTCTGTTTCCCGAAACAATCTCACATACATCTTAGATTGAGATTCGTCTCGATCGGGTCGATCTAGCAATCGGGTTCCCGGAGTGCTGCGTGGACTTTTCAGTAGAGGGTTTCAGCTTTGGAATCTGGAAGGTCAACCACTTCTTCAGCAGGAATTAGCGATCATGTATAATTACTAAAGCCTCTGCAATTGTGTTGATTAATTGTTTATAACTGTTATAATATTCCGCCAATTAATCTGTATCTGTTTAGGAAATAGATAACCTAAAACCTAACAGTGGTATCAGAGCCACCAATTGCATGCTAAAGTATTGTACTTGTATTCATAATTAATTTTGTCAATAGTTGAATTATGTTATGAATATGCTAGAATAGATTTATGCCTAAAATTTTGAATCTTTATGAAAGTTTTAAACTTTAATTTTCATGATAATAAATCTGAGATTTTATTGTAAAATTTCATACTTTGTTATTATTTGTTTCTGATTGCCTTTAATTAATCGATTTTATGTTTGTTTAATTGTTAAATATAGCATGAACTCGATTTAATTTTGAATGTTTTAGAAACAATCATGTTTAATATTGTTAAACAGTAGGCAATACATGAAATAGGTCTGAATTCGCAAAATAGGGTTTTGTAGAATTAATTTTCTGATTTAGTTTATTTACGGTAAATATGAAAAATCAAAATAAAATATCAAACAAACTCGAAATTTTCTGAAATTTTTACTCGAGGTGTCTGGAAGTGTTCTAGACTTTCCATAATTTTTGTAGATTTTTCCCAATTAAAATGGATTTTTAATTGAGTTTTCAGATCTGAAGTGAATTAAAATTCGTTTAATTCTCTGAATTTTATAAATTTGTAGAAATTTGTAAAACTTCTGAAATTTTTACAGTAGATTATTGGGTAACCATACTTTTCGGGAAACATCTTTCCGTTAATTTATCCGGTCAAATTATATTTTTTAATTTAGATTTTCATATCTCAGAGAAATAAATTCGTTGCTTCTCTGAATTTTGTATATTTATAAAAAATTTCAAATTTTTTGAACATTTTACAGTAGGTTATTGGGTAACCATTCTGTTATGGGTAAAATTTTCATGAATTTTCGAAATCGTTTACTAATTTTTCTTTAATTTTCAGATTAACAGAAAAGTATAATTGTTTACTTTTCTGAATTTTATTCTAATTTTCGAAATTTGATAAAAATCTGAAATTTTTACAGTAGCATATTGGATGAACCTACTATATGAGAAAATTATAAAATTTTATTTTTAAACTTATCGGACTATTATTATTTATTTTCCTCTTAAACGGAGAATTAAAAGGTTTAATTCCCTAAATTTTAACAATCTTTTAGAAATTGTTAAAATTCTGGAAAATATTTCATATTGGGTTATTAGATAACATTGCGATATAAAATCTTTAAATTCGATAAGTTATGATAGTTTTATTTAAGTTTTTCATTCACGAAATTAACCGAAACTGGGAAGCAACACGGACCGTGTTGATCCAACACGGACCGTGTTCCCAGCAGTTTTTTGTGAATTCATGTGTTTTAGGGTTTGTAATTAATTTTATAAATTAATTATTAAATCCTATTACTACTAAATCAGATAATAGGCATAAAATCTATTATTTTGTAAAGTTTAGGAAACTTACAATAATTTTGAAAGATATAGTATCTTTTAGACTCCTTGATTTTAGGAAAGTCAAGTATTTTGTATGTATAGATATAAAATCCTAAATCTGTTTAGGTAACTAAGATAAAATTTTGATTTTGTTTACTTTATTAATCATGCAAACCTTTTAGGAAATTTTATTTAGTACTTATTTCCTTATGTGTTATATTGCAATTATTTATATGTCTTTATAATTTGTTATTTAAGCATGTGTTTATTGCAATATTACATGGTTGCATGTGCTTCTAGTATGGCCATAGATAGTCGGGCTTTGCAGGTGCGGGTTGGGTGAAATACGGTCTGCGTACCGTCTTTGAATTAATTTTAAATTTAAGTTTCAGTTAAGTTTATTTTTTTCATGAAAGGACTCAATTATGAAGTTCAAATTGTAAATTGGTTGTAATTGGAGACATCAAATTGAGTGAGAGCCCAACAGCAATAGAGGTGGTGATTCGAGTGGGAGCCCATCCAATGAAGTTGCGAGACCCAAGAAGATTTTCTTGAAGACTGTCAAGGCTTAGTTAAATTAGTTGATCAAGTCTAGGTGACCATACTAGGGGTTTTATTTATGCTTTAAATTCGTTATTGCATGTTTTATTATTCCTTTTATGCTTTTCGAAAGAGTTCACCTAGAATTGCATGGTTTGGATAATAAAACCTACTCTCAAAATGAATTATTGCTCAACCTATCGAAACACCACTTAAATGGATAAATAAAGAAAGCCAAAGCGAATTATTTGTCCATCATTAATAAGTAGGGTGGGAGCTAGGTCAATTCAAATTGGCTATCAAAATAGTTTTGGGCCAAGAGCAGAGGAAGAGAAATATTGTATTGGATACAAATTTCTTGCCAAGAGTCATTTTGAATGATCGATCATAAGATGATCCACCAAAGATAACATGGGATCGAGTTTTGTTGGGCCAAAGTCCACTTGAGCCCATGAGTCTTGTGGGTCTTGGTTAAATTAAAACACTAAGTGAGAGTTAATAAAGTGTTTTGATTTGAAATTAAAATTAGTTTAATTTCTTTTGATGAATAATAACTAAAATGAACCAACTTGTCTCGTAGAATTATTTATGTCTTTTCAGTCAAACATCCACCACTAATAAAATATTGTTTTTCTCCTTGAGAAAGAGAAAAACAATTAACACCAATTCCTTAATTGGCATTGCCATCGCAAGATTGTCTTGAAGGCGATTAAAAAGAAACATGTCTTTGATTTAACATTGAGCTATGCATCAATATTAAGAGGTCAATGAAGCCAAATGGATACATGTAATGTCATAGTATTCATACAATTTTAACTTCAAAATGTTTGAAGATTAGAGGAAGGATTTCAATATTACTAACTCAAAACCAAGTTCATCGAACTAGTTAGAGTTGATAAATATGAAACCAATAACCAGATAGTCTCGGTTGATCTAGATAAGAGCCAATTGATGGCGCTCATGTTCTAAAATAATTTGACTATTTTAAAACATGAGAAACCTTGGATCTCCTTTAGCCAAAAGATTGGCAACCAAAGATAGTCTTTTAGTGAAAGGGAAAATAAGATTTAAGAAATCTATCAAAGACAAGAAGTCAAAGGAATGGTAAAGGCAAACAGTTGTACATACCCAACCAATGACAGCAATCGGTTTACAACCAGATCATGTATGACACTGGAAGCGTGAATAACTATAAGGAAGACTTGAGATATGATTTCAATTCTAGGCAAATGCGTATATGATACACACTACCCTTATTAAACCCACTTTGAGTATAATATACCGGCTGTGAAACTCGCATTTATGCAAATGTGTAGGATCTACAACAAAGTAGATGTGCTTTGATGGATGAGAGTCAACCTACAAATAGGAACATGCAATTAGTTATAGTTCCTTATGAAGAGTTAGTTGTTTATCCATTCCCTCAAGACTTATAAGAGAAATTTATAGGTGATTCTATGTTCTCATTATAAGTAGAAATTTGATTTCTTGCTCTCAATTAGAGAGAGAGAGAGGATTTCAGATAAACACACCCAACACATCGAAACCAAAAGGTTTAAAAGGAATAACTCATGTTCAAACATAAAACTTGTAATTATCTATTAAGTCATGCAAATCAGAGCGCATTCAGAAGCGTCACAGTGATAGACTTTTGAATGATAAGACTTTGAAACATGTGATGTCTGCAAAGCATGACTGTACCTTTTACAAGAAAGGGTGAACGTGCCAATAAACACTCATGCATATGGATGTATGTAATCCAATTGAGCACAAGTACAAGAGACTGATTACTTCAAATCTTCAAAGATGAATAAAATAACACATGGTGATTCATGTCTGTGAGATTCATCTGAAGTTGGAATGTTAAAATAGTTTAAAGATTTCCAAAATGAAGTAATCTTGGCAAAACAATGAAGAGCACCTAGATAAGATCGAAAGGATGCTAATGGTTGAGCCAAGAGTTTCAACAAATGACTCAATTGAAACATAATTCTGGCACTATAAGCTTAAGTCATATTAATCAGAAATGCATTCAGAAACTGCATAGTGCAGGATTTTGAAAAACCTAAACTTTGAAAAGTTCAATGTTTATATAGCATGCCTGATGGGTAAGATGACTAAAATCACCTCTTATTGGAATTGGTGAACAAGCTAATGACTTATTAGGATGCATACATACTGATGTATGTGGGCCTATGAGCCCTAGTGCTAGAAGAAGGTTTACTGTACTATTTCATCACTTTCAGTGACGATTTTTTAGTAGATATGGGTATATCTACTTAATACGCCACAAGTCCAAATCCTTTGAAAATGTTCAAAGAGTTTCAAAGTGAAGTACAAAACCAACTTGGCAAGAAAATCAAAACCCTTAAATTAGGTTGAGGAGGTGAGTATTTGAACCAAAGATTTCATTGACCATTCCAGAGAATATGGAATTGTTTCATGACTCTCTCCTCTAAGAATACGACATCTCAATGACGTATCTAAGAGCAGGAATCACACCTTATTAGATATGGTGTGATTAATGATGGTTGAGTTAACATTGTCGATTACCTTTTGGGGATACACGTAGTTAACCATAGCTTTAATCACTGAATAAAGATTATCTGAAGCACTAGTGAAGACACCATATATGATATGGAGAAGAGAGGTTCTTGAACCATTTTCTAAAAGGAAGGAGTATCACTTCTACAAACTGTTGTAGAGGAAAGTGTTTGTGTCTCAAAATGCTTTCTTCTTAGAGAATATGTTATTCTCTAAAAGAATGAGTGGGAGAGATTTTGAACTTACCGAAGTCCGAGAGACACAAAACACTAAAATCATCACCTGAAACTTCGCTACTTGATCCTTGTTCAAATTTTCTTTTCCTATTGGTCGGGAAATTAAGAACAAGGTTGAGGCAGTTGAAGTTTCTCAAAACGTTGAGGAGAAGGTGTCATGAACATTACTCCAAGCAAGGTCAGGTAAACAACTCCGTCAGCCACAAAGATATCGATCTTCTATGGATGAACGTGAGATGTTACTTTGTGAAAGTAATGACTCTACCTACATCAAAGAAGCTTTAAGTAAATCAAGATTCCATGCAACCAAGTCTAAAATGGATTCCATGTATTCAACCAAGTTTAGAACTTGGTTGATTTGTCTGAAGGTGTGAGCCATCAGGCATATGAGGGTTTTAAGGCAAAACATGGGTTCATTAAGATAGACATCAAGACTGACTTCAAAATTAGATTTTGAAGAAAGGTGTGTACTTGACACAACTGAGTGGTCTTTTGTTGGAATACTTGTAAACTTCAAGAGACCATCTGTGGTCTTAATTAAGGAAGCTTCTAGGAGTTGGAATCATTAACCTTCTTGACCAGGATATCAAAAAGGTTTGACATACTGGGAAGTGCCAAAGATAATATTGTGTTTACAAGGAGTTCAGTGGGAGCAATGCGTTTTCTGATATTGTATGTGATTGACATACTGCTTGCTGAGAAGAATATTCCAATGTTGCTTCTATTGAGGTTGACTTGGAAATAATTTTCAAAGTGAAGGATTGGTGGGGCTAAGAATTTTATTGGAAACAAGATCTATAATGATAGATTAAAGATTTTGATTGTTTGAATCAAAGTTAACTAGGTGTTGAATAGTTCAACTCACTTCGAGAATGGATTAATTTCCAAAATCATGGCCTATCCTTACGGAATTTGATTGTCTCAAAACAATAAGAAGTTCTAAGAAGGATGAGACATATAACTCATGCTTCAGGCGTGAGATTAATGTATGCCATGAGATGTTCAAAGTCCAACATAACATATACATTGTATATGTATAAGCAAAACTAAGGATGTGTCCTAAGTCTAAAGTGGTTGATAAAAGCTAAGTGTGAAGAGTTGCATTGATGCTACACTCATGCAGAGAAATATGATTATCTGAAGGTCGAGAAAATTATACGATCTGTATTGAGTGGTATTGAGGTGAATGGAAGAAGTTCCTAACATGACATGCGGTTAATTCTACAAATAAGACAAGTATGACACGACTTTAGAAGTTGTGGCGTAAACCGTAGGATTGCGTTCGTTTTAGAAGGTGATGTTTCTAGCCTCATGAGAGAAATGAAGCCTTATTGATAGGAGTCATCACTCAAGCAAAGGAACTAAAGCTCACTATGAATCCAAACATGTGTTCCGAAATATCTTCCTATATGAAAGGTCATTAGTGAGATGGTATATGCGAGGTTCATTGCAAGTATTATGTACTAAACCCTGTTGTAGTTATAGCATGATAGTCATGCATGGGCAATATGTATTAAACACATTCCGGAATATTAACAAGTCAAATTTGCATGAATCGTTCATGAATTATGACCTTGTTGATTCATCATTGAGAATAAGATTCCAAAATTTACATCAATTGTGGTTTAGAATTATGTAAATGTCCAAAAAGGTTAACGCATTCAAAATGGGAAATTGGATGAGGTTCGATTTCTGAAACCCCATTAGTGAACTTGATAACGCTAGTCTTGGTCGATAGTCGACCTGGTTTCTAATTGTATTATCACGTAGGAACAGTGATAATATCAACACAATTAGCATGTAGGATTGAGGTGATGATCAAGTTTCGTGATCATAGTGATGTGATGACATCATAAATCAATCACATGGGTACTGTTGAGAACAGCTACCGAACTGACCCGCAGTGGGAGCTCTTTAAGTTGGGAATTGTCATAGGAGCTCTCACTACTCAAAATTCCTAAATCCTGAGTTCAATACATAGACTACATGGTATGATGTGACTTTGGAGCGCGTCAAACGCCTTTCGTAACAATAGGCTATAAAGGCGGTGTCTGGGTTACAGTTGGATCATGTGAGAATGTGTGTCTGAACAAGATGGCATTGTCCTCCCTATTAGGGACAGTTGTCTCGGTGGCCACTCGGTGAGATTGGACTGAAAATGCTTGGCCGAGCTCAGTTGAATCAATAGTTGATCATCTGTTTTTCAAAGTCTAAACTCGGAGATCGAGGAATGTTTCGGACCTTACATAAGGATGACTTTAGCTTACCTTATCCGAACTAGAGATAGTAAGTGACAAGGGAATTCAAGGAATCGAACACTTGTGGGACAAGTGGGAGATTGTTGGGAATGTCCCGACAATGTTCGATATACACAGAGATTAAACCAAAGTAATATAGTAATTATATGTCTTGCTAGAGACCTCTATAATTATTAATTAAATATGTTTAACTACAACTATATTATTTGGTCCTACTGGGTCACACAAGTCAGTGCCCTGGAACAATGTATGTAACCTAAATGATATTGTATCAAGTTTAGAAAAGTTGGAAACTGATTTCTGTGAGAAATCAGCCCAACACGGACCGAATTGGGCTCAACACGGACCGTGTTGACCCAACACGGTCCGTGTTGAGACACCACGGTCCGTGGTGTCCATGGGCCGAATAATTGGACTCTCTGGAGTCCAACACGGACCGTGTTGTTTCAACACGGACCGTGTTGGGCCCAGAAACGCGCCGTTGTCTTTAATCGGCCCTTTAGGGTTTTGAACCCTTTCCCTAGGTTTTCTAAACACTATATAAAGGGGTCTCTGGGAGAGATTATTCCACACCAACTGCCTAAGACTCTTAGAGAGATACAGTGATTTCTGAGTTCCTCTCTCTTTTAGTTTGCAGTTCTAGTTTCAGGAAACATTCTCTGTTTCCCGAAACAATCTCACATACATCTTAGATTGAGATTCGTCTCGATCGGGTCGATCTAGCAATCGGGTTCCCGGAGTGCTGCGTGGACCCTTCAGTAGAGGGTTTCAGCTTTGGAATCTGGAAGGTCAACCACTTCTTCAGCAGGAATTAGCGATCAGGTATAATTACTAAAGCCTCTGCAATTGTGTTGATTAATTGTTTATAACTGTTATAATATTCCGCCAATTAATCTGTATCTGTTTAGGAAATAGATAACCTAAAATCTAACATGGTCATACCCGAATGTGAAATTTGTCACAAGGCCAAACAACATACACTCCCATTTCCTCAAAGTAAGATCACATCTAAACAAGTGTTTGACCTAATTCACATTGATGTTTGGGGACCATATTCTACTAAAACCTATACAGGACACAAATATTTCCTAACTATTGTTGATGACTTCTCTAGGAGCACTTGGACTTACTTAATGGTCACAAAAGACCAAGCCCTATCTGTGATGAAATCTTTTGTGTTGATGGTCAAGACTCAATATGGAAAAACTATAAAAGTTGTAAGGTCTGATAATGCATTAGAATTAGGCCTTAGTCATACTGCAAAGGAGTTTTAATCTGAAAATGGGATTTTGCATCAAACAAGTTGTGTTCAAACACCCCAACAAAATGGGGTTGTTGAAAGAAAGCACAAGCATTTTCTAGAAGTTTGTAGGGCCCTTCTTTTTCCGTCAAAACTCCCCCTAAAATTTTGGGGGGGGTTACCTAATGACAGCTACTTGCCTCATTAATAGAATGCCCACTAAGGTCTTGAATAATAAAACAACTTTTGAGATCTTGAAAGGAAAGGCTCATAATATGTCCAATTTAAGAAATTTTGGGTGTTTGTGCTATGCGTCAATCTTGAAACACGGCAAATCTAAATTACAGCCAAGGGTTGTGCCTTGTGTTTTCTTAGGATACCATATGGGGAAGAAGGCTTATAAGGTCATGGTACTCGACACCAAGCAATTTATGCTCTCCAGGGATATAAGATTTTATGAAAATATTTACCCTTTTGTAAAAGAACATCAAAATACTAATATATTTCCTTCTCCTCCTGATACCACTTCTGATTATGAGCAACATCTTAGTATTGAGCTAGACAATCCCATCAGTGATCAACAAAATCTTGATATTGGTAGCTCCCCTCATAATGAAAACAACTCCTCACAGACTGAACGCATTACTGTGGAAATCCCTGAAACCCAACCAGAAGAGATAATTGTTAGAAGGTCCACTAGGCCACATAAAACACCTACTTACCTAGAGGACTACACTTGTTCAGCCTACCAAAAAGGGACCCAGAGCATATGTTTAGCTACTGCCACAAACCTATGTCTACAAGAACCTATGCATAGCTACAACTATTATGCTCTTCACCTAGAAAGTTAATCCCTATTAGAGCATTTAAACTACAGTGAACTTACCTCTTACCTTCAGGCATCCCAACACCCAGGATGGCAAAAGGCTATGAAAAATGAATTTCAAGCCCTTATAGCCAATAACACATGGGAAATTGTAACCCTTCCACCAGGAAAGAAACCTATAGGATGTAGGTGGGTCTATAAGATGAAGCATAGGGCAGATGGGACAATAGAAAGGCCAAAAGCTAGGTTGGTAGTACAAGGTTTTACTCAAAAAGAGAGGGTGGACTTCACAGATACTTTTTCTCCAATTGTAAAAATGACAATAATAAGAACACTCATGGCCATTGTTGTCAAGAAAAAGTGGATTTTGCATCAATTAGATGTTAACAATGCTTTTTTGCATGGGGATTTAAATGAAGGTATATATATATATATATATATATATATATATATATATATGAAAGTTCCCCCAGGTTTGTCTACTCAGGTTCCTAATGCCGTTTGTAAACTAACCAAATCTTTATATGGCATGAAGCAAGCATCGAGACAATGGTATGCCAAACTAGCTGACACTTATACAATAAAGGGTACCATCACTCCGAGAATGATTATTCCCTTTTTTACAAGAAAAATGGTGATTTAGTTGTTTTCTTGGCTATATATGTCGATGACATTTTGTTAACAGGAAATGATCATGATGAAATTAAAAATATGAAGAAATACTTAGACACCACTTTTAAAGTCAAGGATCTGGGACATGTGAATTTCTTTCTGGGTATTGAAGTTCTGAGAACTTCACAAGGGTTGTCATTGACTCAACAAAAATTTACAAAAGAGTTGATACATGAGTTTGATTGTGATTCAACACTATTGTGGTCACCCCTCTAGATCCCAACTGCAAACTGTTACCAGACACAGGTGAAGTTTTTGAGAATGTTACCCTTTACATGTTGGTAATTGGTAAGTTAAATTGTTTAACCAATACCAGACCTGATATTATTAGCTTTGCAGTTCAGCATCTTAGTCAATATATGCAGTCCCCAAGGGTTCCACATTATCAAGCAACACTCCGAGTTCTCATATATTTGAAGGGAAGTCCTTCTCTTGGTATTTTACTCAGTAATGATTCTAATTGCACTCTTACTGCTTATTGTGACTCAGACTGGGCTTCTTGTTCTCACTCTCGCAGGTCCGTCAGTGGGTTTGTCATCTTCCTAGGGAAGACTTTGGTATCCTGGAAGTCCAAGAAACAGCAATCAATAGGCCTATCATCTGCTGAGGTCGAATACAGAAGTATTAGAAGAGTTGTTGCTGAGTTAGCATGGATGACAAGACTCTTGCATGAGCTCTTTATTACTGATATCATTCCTATACCTGTCAAGTGTGATAGTCAGGCAACAATTTATATAGCAAAAAACCTGGTATCATGAGAGAACAAAACATATAGAATTAGATTGTCACTTTGTGAGGTCTAAGCTTATGGAGGGGTTGATTGTTCTTTATCATGTTCCAACCAAACTTCAGCTCGCAGACTAAGCCTTTGACAGGAACTCAGCATCATGACATTTTAGGCAAATTGGGGGTTTATCAACCACCAATTTGAGGGGGGGTGTTGGTATATTAGATTGTTTACAATTGAACTGGTTCAACCCAGACAGTTCAGTTTTAATAACATAGCTAGTAAGGGGCGGCACGATCTTGTAAGGGTTGACATGATCGTTACCCTAATCACATGCCCATGGCACAATCATAAGGTCAAAATTTATAGATATGTCGGATACCCCCTTCTATTCTACACCATACTTGAACACATATTCGTACCTACTCCCAATAAAGTCAAAATTTATAGATATGTCGGATACCCCCCTTCTATTCGTACTGTTGAGAGAGATTACTAAAGTTGCTCTTGGCCACTTCAAAGGAGGGGGCTTAAGACCAACTCGGATGTACCCAAGCTGTGACAAGATTGGATATCCAAGTGGACACATGAAGCATGCCTCTTTACCATGGTGAGGAGGCTAGCATATAAACCTTAAACCCTTTCATCAACCCATCATATTTTCCTTCTACATAAGCATGGGTAACATCACAGCAAGAGAGCATAGAAAAAGGGAACTCCTCTCTCAACAATCAAAATTATGATGAACACTTGCAGAGGACCCCTGCAAGAGCCAAGACTGTAACAACATAAAGAACAACATTTATATAGAACATAAGCATGGGTAATATCACAGCAAAAGAAAACTCCTCGCTGAGTAATCAAAATTATTTGAAAACTAGCAAAAGACCTTTGCAAGAGCCAAGACTGTAACAACTTAAACAATAACATTTATATAGAACATAGTTCATTGCAACTTAATACAATCACAACTGGCTCTCCGAGCCACAACAGAAGGGAAACCAAGAACAAGCAGGTGCAGTAAGTGCATACCAACACAATCCATCTCCGCTCTTATTTCATATAATAGTAATAATAATAAGTAGGATAAGAATGGCAGAGAATACATCGGTGCATCATGAGTAAGCATCTCTATCAATCCTCATCATAGTCCTTGCGGTGGTGGTGCCTGTGGTGGTGCCGCTTCTTCTCATCATCAGAGCCAGAGTCATCATCACTCTGCATATTTTAAACAATATGGAGTGTTAAGTATCCATTATTGTCCATGATTGACTTGCAATTCTTGTGTTATCACAGTTATCATCAGGAAAGACCCCAACCTTGCCTCCAAAAGTACACAGTTTCTATAGTGAGACATATATAGATGAATCAAAAACCTTTGCTACATTTATGTTACTCTGATTTTTCCATGTCAAATACCCAAGTCGATAACACAGGCGCAGCTGAAAACACTTAAGATTTCACTCCAGAACAAGTTTTAGAAAACAGGCAACAGAATCTGAAAAGAAAACACTTAACACTTAAACATTTGATCGTTATATGCCAATAGCAATTCAAGCAAAGATCAAAGCCTTGGCCATCACAAACTGAAAACTCGCAAACAGAAAACAGGCAACATAATCTGAAAAGAAAAGACAAATGATGAAGGTTACCTTCTTGCGGCCATAGCGATCATCACCATAATGAGGCCTATCACGGTTGTCATCTCTTCCATAGCCATAGGAAGACCCACCATAGCCTTCTCCCTCACTCCTTCCATAGCTGGGCTTATCGTACTCAGACTCAGTCTTCCTGCCGTACCCGGAACCGTACTCCGAACTTGGCTCATCGTAACCACTTTTCCTTCCATACCCAGATCCATATTCTGAACCATACTCATTCTTCCTCCCATATTCCGACTCACCACCCTCATACTCATTCTTCCTTCCATAACCTGACCCGTACTCGGATCCAGCACTCTCGTGCTCATTCTTCCTTCCGTAACCTGACCCGTACTCGGATCCAGCACTCTCATACTCATTCTTCCTTCCATACCCTGATCCATACTCGGATCCAGCACTCTCGTGCTCATTCTTCCTTCCATACCCTGATCCGTACTCGGAACCAGCACTCTCATACTCATTCTTCCTTCCATACCCTGAACCATATTCGGATCCAGCACTCCCATACTCAGTTTTCCTCCCATACCCGGATCCAGCACTCTCATACTCATTTTTCCTCCCATATTCGGATCCAGCACTCTCGTATTGAGGTCTACCACCATACCCAGATCCGGGTTGGGTATCATATTCATACTCATTCTTCCTACCATACCCAGAGGCACCACCATAGCCAGCCTCCTGAGCATAACCAGGAGTAGGAAGATTAGGCTGGAAGCCAGGGGCGGAGCCATAAGAAGGGGCAGGTCCAGGACGGGCATAGCTCTTGTACTCATTTTCTAGAGCCTCTTCAGCGTAGGCAGATGGCTGGGCATGTGAAGAGTAGTTGGGGCGGTCGTAATCAAAGTCTCCGCCGGAAGAGGAGGAAGGAGGGTAGCAGATCTCCTCGGAAGGGGGGAGAGGGCGGCCGTAAGTGAGAGCTTGGTCGTATCCTCCGCCATATGGGGTAGGATCGTAGTCCTCGAAATCGTCGGCGGCGTCATCTTGGTGGCCACGAGGGTAGTACGACATTGTTTCTCAGTTGATTTGGGTATTCCGATCTCTCTGGATATCCCTAGGTTGGATCTGGATTTGGAGATTAAGATGGTGGTTGTTTGTAGCGTTTAGATTGGTCTAAAAATAGTGGGGAGCGCAAATGGACGGCTTCGTGTTAACTTGTCATGACACTCGCGCGATGACAAGTGTTTCGGTCAATGTTGCGTTACTGGACAAAGAGTGGGAACCGTGTCCGTACGCCATTCTTGGTTTTTTCACTTTTAAAGGCCGTGTTATTGGTTAGATATAGATATTTTATTTTTATTTTCTATTGTTAGTCATATTTTTATAATTTTTAAAAATATTTTTTTCGAGTAGTTATATATATATATATATATATATAGGATTATTCATTATAGATTCAGTAAAGAAAGAATCGACAACCTTAGCCTCCTCTTTTCTTTTTCTCTCTAAAATCCCTAACCTCATCTTCTTGGAAGTGTTGTCACCGATTCTTTTACAAATGGTAAACCCCAATTTTTTTTATTTCTACCCTAATTATTAGTTTGGTTTTACGTTTATGTAAAGAAAGTTAGTTTCTTCTTTTGTAAGAGTTTTTTTGTACTCTTATTTAGTGTTTTTAGTCTTTTTTCTAGAGTTTTTGTTCAGTTGGTGTGGTCTAATACATTGGATGAAGATCGACTTTCAAATCGCTATAGCACAGGTTGTGAAGTTATCCATCAATGTTAAAGATGCAAAGTCATCGAAGAAAGATGCAGAGTCATCGAAGAAATCGGAGTCGAACGTCAGTAAGATTAATATTAGTTATCTGGAAGTTGAATTTCATATTTATGTTTTAGATCTACAATTGTGCAATCACGATTTTCATTGTAAGTGTCGTATGACTTGCTTTTAATGAAATCGTTATGTTTGGTTTCAAAAAAAAAAAAGAGTATATATTCAGTTAAAATTTCAAAAAAGTTGCTAAATAATTTTCCTCCAGCCGATATAGAGAATCTATGATGAGTCATTACCACCAAAACTCGTTCTTAGTGCACATGCGTCACTTACCCTCATATTATAGTAGCATCCAAAAAAGGTAGTACAGTGCATGATTGTCCAATACCCATAGTCTTGGCCTCTACAAACTAACTGATTTCATTTGGTTAACAACATTGTTTGATTAGCTTTAATTTAGTACAAAGGCAAGCATAAACTCCTCCTTCCTTTGTGAAAATGTTTTTGGTTTTCACTTTCTTTTTCCTTTCTTTTTTTCTTTTCCTTTTGGCTTTTGTGGGTATAGCTTCTATAAACCCTCATGAGACCTACCTCGTCCACCCGGGCTGCTGGGGGGCTTAAAGGGCTTGATGCATATGTTGCCTAAATGTATTCCCCATTCCTGCAAAAGTGAGCTAGGATTTCCTGTTTCCTTAGGATAGTTTTGTTTTGTTTCACTCGAGACGAGCAAAAGTCCAAGTGTAGGGGTGTAAAGGTTCGGTTTTGAGCCTAAATACATTTATTTTACCTTAGGTTTTACTCGTTTCCAGTTGCGGAGCTAGAGGGGGTGGTGGGGGACATGGCACCCCCCATGCTCCAAGAAAGATATGTATATTGGTTTGTATAAAGTAAATAATGAGTGTCTTGATAGTTGGATGGTACTCCCTCTGTTTGGTTTTATTAGTCGTCCTTGGAAATTGTGTCAAAACTTTGACCTTAATATTTTAATTTATACAATAATTCATCATACGAAATTGGTGTCATTATATTCGTAATAAAAAATACTATTAAAAAAGTATAATATTATATTTTTTTGCAAAACATTTATATTAGAAATTATTGATTAAAAATTGACACTGAAAACCGTAAATGACAGATAAAAAATAACGGAGGGAGTAGTACCTTAAGAATATTAAACCTTAAGTCATGGGTTCAAATCTTATAAAGAGTAATTTTGTTGCAAAGCTTCCCAGTTTGTTTATTCATTTATCTAACTTATTATTTTAATTTTTTATGTTTGTTTTGTAGTTTATCCTCAATATATATTATGTGCTCCTGGAGCACATACTCCAGATCCTACGTGGCATACTTAATTCCAGGCTGGCTTTATAATTTAATATAATTCCATAAAAATCAAAAATCACAATAACCACCCACCCACGTTCTATTGATCACTAGCTGCATAAATTCTCCATCTCTTCCATCCCCTCTCTCTCTCTTCCTCCTAACTGCCGCTCCACCATCATCGTCGATCGCCACCAACTGCCGCCATCACTACTTCTCTTTCTCCTTCCACCAATCGCCACCAATTGCCGCCTGGTCATCGCTGGGGTCGAAGCTGGGCCAACCTCCTTTACCGATCAATCTCCATTTGACAACCTTTGCGTCTCCGAAATGCAGCCTTCGTTGCTGCCACAAACACCATTGTGCCCTTCGATTTTAGCTTCCCTCCTCCCCAGATTCTCCCTTTTCCTGACCAACCTTCACCATAGCCAGATTCTCCAAGATTGGGCCAACATGCTCAACCCTTTCATCTTCATTCTCCATCGTCATCTTTGTCCTCGACAACACCGTGTCACCCAATTTTATCACCCATCAATTTTATTATCATCCATCTTCCTCGGATTCTCCTTCCTCGTCAATGGTAGTTTTGTCGGGCACTTGATCATTGATGGGATGACTGTCGAGGAGCACTGGAACGATTTAGCGAAGCGGTTCTATAACAATGGAATATGTCATTGTTCATCCATAAAAGAGCCCTTGTTCACTCATAATAGGATAGGATGGTTCACTATATATGTTGAGATTATTCACCTGTATATTGAGATTGTTCACTACATATCTTGAGATTGTTCATTAAATATGTTGCAATTGTTCATCATGTAACTAGTGGTTGTTCGCTGCAGTATTTCCATTATTCACCATGTCATTGTTTTACGAATTCATTGTTTACCCATTCACCCCTACAAGTTCAAGTACATGTTATTCGATAAGTTCTAACGATAGAAATTTTATCACATAAGAAGATTATAAATTGATTTCATGAGTAAACGATCATGATCTTTCAAGTGAACAAACAAGTTATATGTGGAACATGTTCAGTAAACGATACAGTTGAAGTGAATGAACAACACAATTGTAGTAAGTGAACAACGCAGTTGAAGTAAATGAACAATCACATTAATGTTAGTGAACAATCCAACTCAAGTTAGTGAACATCGTATGGTGAACAATGATGTTATCTTCAATGAACAATTCAATTCAACTGACGCCTGGTAACTGACAAGTAGTTACTGATTTTTATTTTTTTTAAAAAAAAAATCTGACATGGCTGCCATGTCATCTCCTGGAGCATTTTATTTATTTCATCTTCGTTTTATTTTTTGAGCAATCTTTTCAACTAGATTATGAGTTAATTTTAACAATTATAATATTATATTTTCTTGTATCCAATCTCTTACACTTGTATACATTCTTGTTTCTCATTTTGTACTATATTAAATACTACTCCCTAGGGGTGGGCGCGGATCGGATAACCGATCCGAGCATAAAAATGGATCGAATAACCGGAAAGTCGGATAGTCAATATCCCGATCCGTATTTGATCGGATAACCGTATTTTTGGTTAAGCGGATTGTCGGATTATAAATTTTGCGATCCGTATCCGATCCAAAAGTCACGGTTAACCGAGTTTTTGGATCAGATAACAGATTATCCACGGGGCAGTGGGCAAGACGAGAAACAAAAAACACAAACACAATGACATTGTATATTTTAAGTGTGAAGATTGAAGAGACATTGGACTTAGGAGACTAAAGGAGTAAATAGGTCGCCTGGGAATTGTACTGGGATTCAATACTATGGCGTGCAAAACTGTAAATAGGAGTCTGTTAAAAAAGTCGGATTTTCGGATATCCGAGATTTTTATTTTCCGATCCGTAATTGTATCCGATCCGTGAACCGGAGAAAAATAGCGGATCAGATATCTGATCCAAGAAATATAAAAAATTATCCGCTAATTATCCGTTTTTTCGGATCGAATTTTCGGATAATTGGATCGGATCTCGGATTATGGATATTGTGCCCACCCCTACTACTCCCTTCATTACATATTAATTGTCTCGACACGTCATTAATTTCTCAATTTATACAATGTTCTAATATACGAAAGTACCATTATTAGATTCATAACGAAAAGTATTATCATAAGAATATAGTTTCGTAATTTTTTGATAAAATATACTATAAAAAATTTTTAGTCAAAGAAAACATTTTGGACAATTAATATGAAACAGAAGGAGTATAGATTTAAGTAATTTACTAAATACTTTTCATAATACTTATATTTCTACATTTTTCTTCTTAATATTTCAATATGAGTTTTTCCAAAAGATTTTTTTTCCTACTAACGAAGTCAACTTTTTCATGTACTCTCATATATAAGAGGAAAACTGCCTATACCTAGACTGCTTAGATCTCGCGCTAGCAGGGTTATAATGGGATACTAGTCTTCAAACCCGTGCGTTGCACGGGACGCAATTAAATTGCATATTTTATGAATTTTTTTTATTTACTTATATATATATATATATATATATATATATATATATATATATATATAGGGAAATTGGATTCTAATAATCCCTATTTTTGTAAATTGGATGGCAGTAATCCCTACTTTAAATTTGTATTCTGGTGGTCCAAAAAAAATAAAATTATATTATAGTGAGACATAATCGAGAGTATACCCTGAATATCATAGATTTTGTGTTGCATTTGATTCAAAACTTTGTATAACATTATATCACGATTTTTAATGAATTTTACAACACTTCTTCCAATTTTTTTGATTTTTTTTTTCTATTTTTATGATTTTTTTCAATTTTATTCTTTTTAAAAAATCATAATAATTGCTCGGAATCTCAAAAAAATAATTTAAAAAATGTTTTAGCAACTACACTTCATTACCTATCTGGGGGCATGAACAAAAAAACAAAAACAATTTGGGGTAGACATGAAAAAAATAAAAAGAATGTGGTGATGGATTTGGTACCACTACAATACAATTTTTTTTTTTGGACCACCAGAATACAAATTGAAAGTAGAGATTATTGCCATCCAATTTGCAAAAGTAGGAATTATTAGAATCCAATTTCCCTATATATATATATATATATATATATATATGTATGTATATATATATATATATGTATCTATATATATATATATATGTATGTATGTATATATATATATATATATATATGTATCTATATATATATATATGTATATATATATATATATATGTATATATGTATCTATATCTATATATATATATATATATATATATATATATATATATATATATATATATATATATATATATGGGAACGGATCCAGTAGGAAGGAACTTTAGGTAGGAAGGTAGGAAGAGAGAATCATGGCCATCCAAATCTGATCTAACGGCTGAGATTAATATCTCACACATGTGCCACTTAAAACCCGAAACCACCTACCAATAGTCAAAACAACTAGTGGTTTTGTCAAAAAAAAAGGAAGAAAATAGGTAGAATATCTTTGTGGTCCCGTCAAAATAACGGCAGTTTAGTGCTGCAAATTAATAGTAATTTTTGCCAAATTAAGAAGATCACGCTGGGGTCTATTGATTTCCAACTGGGAAGAACACCAAGCAGTCAACGACGAGCTCTGATCGAAAATCATAAGCAACCATATGGCTGGGAAACCATTGTTGCAATTTATTGTAATCAGATTTGTTGGGGGATTGGCGTGAATCATGGGGGGAGATCAAAAATATGATTTTCTTGCCAAAAATAATGGTGGCTAATTGTAGCGTGTGGGAAGTCATTGTTGCAGTTCATTGTAATCAAAATTCGCAGATTATCTTTTCACATCACCGTTGTGTTCTGATTAATATTGAAGCTACCCATACCTAAGGAATCGAACAAGAACTAACATTCACAGACGGAGATTAACAGGTTCATTGCATTTTTTTCAACGACTGCACTGGGTTTATCTCATATACAAAATCGATTCACTTGCAGAGAATTAGGGTTTGTGGCACTGAGGAGATGATGAAATTGATGTTATTCATAAACACATTCATGACCACACTGACATATAACACTGACCACACATTTACAGTGCACCATATGGCTGGGAATTCAACCAACGGCAAAAATCGGAGGGGGAGAATATGATCAGTTAGGTATGGTATTATGTGAGAAATGTGATTACCAAAGTGACCACACTTAATAGGAACCTAAGACGTAGAAGTGCAATGGGTAAGCACACATATGTAGAGTAACATGGATGTAAATGGAGATTACTGTGACCACAATTGTGTAAAAAGTGTGGTCAATAAAGGGGACAAATCCAAATGAATGTAGCAAGGTCAATCACAATCAGCATAGGTGAGATAATTAACCTCCCCAATCCATGACCACAATAAGACCCAATATGAACACACAGTACTTTGCCACGTTACTGTTCAGGACATGATATTATACGAATAGTGTTGATATCTGTCCATGTTTCTAAGTTATGCAAGGATATTGACCACACTGTCACTAGTCATGACCACACATATTGGATGGAACATTAGGATCAGAGCAGGCCATGATAAGGCAAGAGGTTATGGCCGACCTATTGTGACACACAAACGGGCATGACCACCCACTTTGACTAGTACTAAAGGTTTGACCACACTAATATCCAAACATGACCATAGTTAGAGTAGTATATTATGTTCGGTTGTGGCCACACTAATATCCAGACATGACAATAGTGTGGTCATAGCCTAGTTTTTCTGTGTTTTACATGCTTATGAATGAGTTTATGCCAATAATGTGTTCACAAACAATAATATCTATTAACAAGTTTATATTTCCCATTTTTATCAGATGACAACACAACATTGCTGGCAACAGTCAATACCTGTATGCGGTGGCACCATCTATATTCGGGGACAATGGATCTAACATCACAATACACTAGCCAAAGTGCAATGAAGAAACAATTATCCCTCATATGGGGGTGATGTTTAGTTCAACAGAAGAAGTCAAGGCGTTCTACGAGATGTACGCAATAGCTGTAGGGTATAGTGTACGGAGTAGCATGCACTCTACCAAGGGGAACAATCATGGCAAGGAGTGGAAATACTTTTTCTACACATGAGTGGGCAGTGACGGTGCCGGCCCCAGTAGCGTGGTGGATGATTACAATACCTATTTCCTGATATCTATCCCGAGTGCGGCCACCATAAAGCCTCTGCATGTGTCAAAGAATAAAGGAAGAGTAGGGCGAAAGAAGAACAACATCGAGGTTGATATTCAGCATAAAGCAACATGTAGACGCTGAATTTTGTCGTAGTTCAACTTTGTAATTATGTGATTTATTTTGTGCATTTTTATTTTTATTTAGGATTAAATGCCAAGTATTCTTGAAATGCATAAATGATGAAAAACCCACAAAAAACCCAAATAAATTTTCCTCTACAAAAAAGCCTTTCACAATAGCCCATTTCCATTTCTGGCCTATCCGCGTTCAAATATTCCAAAAACACAACCCTTTGTTCATGTACCTGAGCCTTTTCTTTAAATTACCGACTTTCCAGCAACCTCTATGAGTTTCCTAATTTTGGGAGCTAAAAGTACTCATTACAAGATTTCCAATGACACCGAATCACTTAGGAGTATTGACACTAGGTGATTTCTTCTTCTTCTTCTCCCTCTCTTCAATCTTCTCCTCCTCCTCCTTTCTTCATCATTTGCATACATCCATACTTGGCATTATTTTTTGTCGTTTTTATTTTCTTGTAATCACTTATACTGTTGTAATCCTAATGCTAATATCAATTATGACTAATTTTAACCGGATTACTTGAAATTTCATTATTTATTTATTTGTGTTTTGTTTATTGCTTTTATTTATTCATCACTTTTATTTATTTTCGCACTTTAATTTTTTGCTTGCATCTAAATAATTTAAATTAATCTAATTAATTATCCTCTTCTACTCTCTTCTTTAACGAACCGATTTAGTAGAGTCCGTTCTTTGAACGGGCGGATTCGAAGGTTTTTACTTTCGAATTCGTAACCTTACCCCCGGATCCGAATCTCATAGTTCGCGGTTTACGGAGTCTAATTTGAGTTTATTAATTCTCAACAAAAATTAATTGGCGACTCTATAATTCATTCAATTTGATTCATTCGCTTTCTTTTCGAATTTTACCTTTTTATTTCTAGAAAATTTTAATTGCACGGGAAGTAATATCACAGAAAGAAACGAATCAGAAAGCTGAGGTCTCAGTTCACCATTGATTCTCCTCGTTTTTTGTGTTATATTATTTTCTTAGCAATGACATTTTCTGGAAATAAAAATAATTAAATTCAATATTGCATTTGAACATTTTGATTAATAAAAATTGAATTCAAATCCCTTAAAGACTAGACACCTCTTTCGATTCGCCTAACATCGCGTAAGACACCATTGGAAGTTTTTTCCCGGGTCCTACAAATGGCGACTCCACTGGGGACTTACTTTAAGAGGGTAAAACTTGAAAAATCGGTCTTCTAAATATTTGAGTAGAAAGGAGAAATTAATTCTTTTAATTTTTATTATTTAATAGCCATTTTTGCATACGGGCCTACTTTTCGATTTTTTTTTTAAATCGGAAAGAACCAAAAGGTACTGTTTAGGTTTCTAACCCTAAATTTCCCTTTCGGGTAAAGTGCGTTTATAACTTCGAGGAAATGAATTCCACATTTCAGGAAGATCATAACCTTTTCCCACTCATGAATTACTCCAAAATTTTAGGGATTATGAATTTACATTTTCCATTAAATTTTGTGAGAAACACACGACCCGTATTACTATGAACTCCATAGAATTTACAGCCCGTGCGAGACATGAGCATAGAAGCCTTTAGGAAACTTACCCTAAACTTCGAACCTAGAACCATGGTTAGGATGGTAACACTCATTTGTATGCTATGTACATTTCTTTCTTTTTTGGTTTTCTTAAAAAAAAATTAACGTGCTAATTATGTGCGAATTGTACATTTCATTGTAAAGTGAGTCGGTCCTGTTATAACCCCTTAAGGACGTTGACAAGGACCTTGACGCTGGATCAGTTTTGAATGAAAGCCAAAATTCCAATAGCCAGAAAAGATATGGTGTGCAAGGAAAGAAATCTCAAAGCAGACATAAGGACATTCACCTAGGGCATCATAAGGACGTTTACTCACAGCATTACAAGGACGTTCACCCCAGGCGAGAAGCTTCGTCGTGAAAGACAAAAAGAGCAAAGAAACAGGGAAGTTATTTCTGGAAACAAAGTTATCTGATTCTCTTCGTCCATGCTCTAACCAGACTAATTCGATTGATTTATGTAAATTGCAGGAAACAATCGAGCAAGAGTTTGGAAAGAAAATAAGATCCTTGAATCCGGAAATCTCGCACAATATGGAGCAAATCTGGAAACATGAAGAAGGAAGGAATCTGACCTTGAATCAAGTCACAACGTCTCTATTCAAATTCAAGTAAACAAGTCTATAAATTGAAGACATGGGATTCGAATTAAGGTAACGATTCCACGGAAGTAATCGGGTGTTCAAAACAGAGAATTGGGTTCTATGTTTTGGTTGTGTTCTTCGAGTTGAAAGAAGAACGATTGTGTGAGAAATTTGTGTTTGAGTGAATTCAATTCTTAACGGACTTAGAATTGATTTGTGTTGGTGTAATCGATTCCTAGAAGGACTTAGGATCGATTGTTGTTTGCACCAAAACTGTATTGGTGTGTTTTTCCAGAAATCTTGTTCGTCGTTCTGTTCGTCGTTAAACCCTAAGGACGTTCACCTTAGGAACGTTCATATTTGGTCTACATTCTGTTCCATTGAAATAAAGGAGAAATTTTCATAACCCTATTCATCCCCCCTCTAGGGTTCTTTCAATTGGTATCCGAGCCTGGTCCACTGAAGATTCAGAGACTAACCGCTCTGTGGTAAAGATCATGGCTGGGATGGAAGATGGTGATATAGGGCAAGGACGTTGCTTAAACAGTCCTCCTTTATTCAGAGGATCAAACTTTGCACACTGGAAGAAACGTATGAGGACATTCATCATGGATCAAGACTATAACCTTTGGGACAGAATTGAGAATGGAGACTTTGTCCCCATGGTCACTGATAGAGAAATCACGAAACCCAAAGATAGATCCAAGTATTCTTCTAGAGAAGCAGAAAAGGCGGATAAAAATGTTAAAGCATTACATATCCTTTACTGTGGACTTGATTCTAATGAGTTTATCTCTGGTTGTGATACAGCTAAACAGGTGTGGGATACCTTAGTGACCACATATGAAGGAACGAGCCAAGTTCAAAGAATAAGGCGTGACAATTATGTCAAGCACTATGAATCCTTCAAAATGAAGAATGGAGAATCCGTCAAGGACATGTACAAACGATTCACTGTCATAGTCAATAATCTCAAGTCCTTGGGGAAAACCTACTCCAATGAAGAAAAAGTTCACAAGGTCCTCAGATGTCTTACAAGAAAGAAATGGGAATCAAAGGTCACTACAATAGAGGAAGTTCACAATGTGGAAACTCTCCAATTAGACGACCTCATTGGAAAGCTTCTTGCTCACGAAATGCGTCTCCAGGAAGAGCAAAATGAAAAGGAAGACGTAGCCCATAAGGACATCTATGGTCCTAAAGAGAATGATAAGAACCGGATCTTGGCGTTGATGGCCAAGGATCTCAAGAAATCATGCAAGAAAAGTCATACCTCTAGAGGACCTTCATCCAAACGAATCAACCAAAGAGGTAATGACTCATCAAATAATAGAACTAACTCACTCTCTTGTTTTCTTTGTGGTGACCCAGATCACTTGATCAAGGACTGTCCCTACCATAGAAAGAACAAAGAAAAGAGAAATCACACGGCCTTGATGGCCACTTGGAGTGATGATGAGGAAACTACTAGTCATTGCATCATGAGAAAAGACACTAACGACATAGAGGAAGTTGGTGCAACCAATGATGACTATCCGGACAGTTACAAGGATGAATCAAGGGAGGTAACATTTGATGATCTCTTCACTTATCCTAGAAAGTACTTCGGAAAATGCCTTTTAAAGTTTGCAGGACGGGAGACCAAGCATTTAAATGAGATTAGGTCACTAAAAGAAACCAACAAAGGCCTGAAAGAGTCCAATGAGAAATTGGAAAAATTGTGTGAAGGGCTTACGTCCAGGGTCGATACTCTCAAAGCTGAAATACTAGACCTCAAGGCCAATCTTGATGACTGTCATAAGTCACTGGCTAAGGCAACCAAGCAACAAGAAAACCTTGGAAAGTGGCATAAAAGTTCATCCCCTGTTAAAGAGCGAAATTGTCGTCAAGGACATTCTGTCTCGCAAGGACCAACCATCAGAACCAGGCACCAAGGACGACACAAGGACCTTAATGAGCAGTACCAAGGCCACAGATTTCATTCATGGCACTAAGAACGACACAATTATCTTGGGACAAGATATCAAGGTCATTCATCTCTTCCCAAAAGCAAATATGGTAAATCTCACTACTTCAACCATTATCGTTCTAAAATTGTACAAGTTTGGGTTCCAAAAGGAACAAGACCTCCTAACATTGTTGTTACTAGTAGTCAAGAACCTAAATTTAATGTCAGATATGGCTTGAGGAAGGGTGTCTAAAGTTTTTGCAGGTATATTCAGCATCCAGGAGAGTGGATGCTTAAGGGAGCTCGGAGCACTCAAGGACATTGCTTACATCAGCAAGAACCCCTCAAGGACCTTGTCAGACCTAGGATCAAGGACCTTGACAATTGGATCTACTCAAATAGCAGTGTTATTTTTATCGCACATATTGAGGGGGAGCACCCTCTCTTAGGACTAACAAGTTCATTGAATCTTGCAGATTATTGGAAATGGTTATAATATTAAGGGGGAGCTCTATAGACTTTTTGATAAAAGTCAAAAAGGGGGAGAAGTGTTGTAAATGAATTTTGCCTTTCATCAAAAAGGGGGAGATTGTTATAACCCCTTAAGGACGTTGACAAGGACCTTGGCGCTGGATCAGTTTTGAATGAAAGCCGAAATTCCAATAGCCAGAAAAGATATGGTGCGCAAGGAAAGAAATCTCAAAGCAGACATAAGGACATTCACCTAGGGCATCATAAGGACGTTTACTCACAGCATTACAAGGACGTTCACCCCAGGCAAGAAGCTTCGTCGTGAAAGACAAAAAGAGCAAAGAAACAAGGAAGTTATTTCTGGAAACAAAGTTATCTGATTCTCTTCGTCCATGCTCTAACCAGACTAATTCGATTGATTTATGTAAATTGCAGGAAACAATCGAGCAAGAGTTTGGAAAGAAAATAAGATCCTTGAATCCGGAAATCTCGCACAATATGGAGCAAATCTGGAAACATGAAGAAGGAAGGAATCTGACCTTGAATCAAGTCACAACGTCTCTATTCAAATTCAAGTAAACAAGTCTATAAATTGAAGACATGGGATTCGAATTAAGGTAATGATTCCACGGAAGTAATCGGGTGTTCAAAACAGAGAATTGGGTTCTATGTTTTGGTTGTGTTCTTCGAGTTGAAAGAAGAACGATTGTGTGAGAAATTTGTGTTTGAGTGAATTCAATTCTTAACGGACTTAGAATTGATTTGTGTTGGTGTAATCGATTCCTAGAAGGACTTAGGATCGATTGTTGTTTGCACCAAAACTGTATTGGTGTGTTTTTCCAGAAATCTTGTTCGTCGTTCTGTTCGTCGTTAAACCTTAAGGACGTTCACCTTAGGAAAGTTCATATTTGGTCTACATTATGTTCCATTGAAATAAAGGATAAATTTTCATAACCCTATTCACCCCCCCTCTAGGGTTCTTTCAGGTCCTACACTTGCATTTCCTTCAAACATTACTTTAGTTTGGGTAATATTCAAACGAGATTAAAGTAGGCCCAAAAGGTCTCTCTTAGGCCCAAGTCAAAGAGATTTGACTAAGCTTGAGATTCAAGTTTTACTTCACTCAACCTTAAGTAATGTTTGACCCCTAAGGCATCCCTCCGGTCGTTAACTAAATTTGAGTCCATTAAATTTTAATGTTGATTCGATTTTATAATGACTTGATGGATACCTCCCCTCTTCATGTACATAACATCATTCTAGGTTAGGAGTCCTCATGCAAGCCCAATAGTGGGTGAGTCCATACCCAAAAAAAAAAAATCATTCATCATATATGCATTGTTTGCATTAGGTCGTCTCATATAGGTCGCTAGGCGTTTGGGTTGGTAAATATCAAGGTTAATTTTTGAGGTTTATGGTTTCCATACAAGCAAAATAGGACATAAAATATCAAGAGTCAAATCTTGGGCTAGAATCAGATCATGGAGACTTCAAGCTTTTCACAGCTCCAAAAATTCTTCTCGATACTCACTGATTGAATGTGATACCATGTCCATTATATTCCTACTCTGCACCTTTTGTCAGATCCAAGGTTAACACAGAGAAGAGGGGTTAACTCCAAGAACTCTCTTGGGGTTAGGCAAAAAAAGAGGGCAATCAAATCAAACCAAGGTTAATAAAGAGAAGAGGGGTTAACTCCAAGAACTCACTTGGGGTTAGGCAAAAGGAGAGGTCAATCAAATCAAACCAAGGTTAACAAAGAGAGAAGAGGGGTTAACTCCAAGAACTCACTTGGGGTTAGGCAAAATGAGAGACCAATCAAATCAAACCATGGTTAACAAAGAGAAGAGGGGTTAACTCTAAGAACTCACTTGGGGTTAGGCAAAAGGAGAGGTCAATCAAATCAAATAAATAAAATGAAGAAGAGATTGCAAACTTGAACACCCACAAGTTGCGCAAAAGGAGAGGTAAATGAAGAAGGGATTGCAAACTACACTAGAGGTGAAGATGACATGACTCGTATACAGAACTCCTAATGTTGTATATTTTCAAATTTTAGGTGTGCGGCCCATTGTATTTTCAGAGTCAATTGGGATATATCCCAAGTAGATTTTAATGTATTCATCTTAGCTGCATTCAAAAAGATGAATTTATTTCATTATGACTCTTGTCTTCCCCAACCCTTCATTTGCTTTTAAACTGCTAAGGAAATAATCTTGTGTTTGCATTCCTGATTTGAATTGAAGAGCTCACTCACCCATATGACCATCCAAGTCTGACACATCCATCTGCTTACATCTTTCACTCCATTTCACATCCCGATCACACCTTCATTTTATGTTTTTTCTTTTTTGTCCTACCCCGAGTCCAAGGTTAATGGAGAGAAGAGAGGCTAACTTCACCGCCAAAGCGAAGTTAGGCAAAAGGAGAGACAAATTTCATTTAAAAAAACAAAATATGAGGCCGACATGAACACCTACATGTTGGGCAAAAGAAGAGGTAAGTGAGTAAAAATTAAGAGGAGATATGCTAACCTGAACCCTCATCCAACAGGTTTGGCAAAAGGAAAGAATTCAAATGAACAAGACCAATCGTCTCTAAAAGTGAATCTCATTATCAAATAAATCATGCAGCTCAAAAAGACATGCCTAAGATAGGAGGCTTCTACCCCTTACCACTGACATCATCATCACCTTCATTTTCGCCTAGCCGCTTTACCTACATTATTACCTTCTCACACCATCTTCTTAGCCACCACCATGAACCCGGTCATTCATTTTATGACCATCTCATCCCTAAACCCACCTAAGCCAAATAATGTGTTGCGGGCAACATTCATTGATAGGAGAAGTATAAGCTGAACGTTCGTAGTTCAAAAAAAATCCAAAAAAAAAGGAAAAAAGAGAAGAAGAAAACAGAAAAAAATCTCAAAAAAAACGCAAAAAAAGAAAAAAAGAAAAAAGAAGAAGCAAGAATAAGAGCCAGTTGTAAGTCACCCGCACACAAACCTTCCCCTCAAACCTTTACACCTATCCTTCCCATCAACATTCCCACCTATCTAAAAGTCCTTCTTGAGGCATCAATCCTTTAAAGCTGCACCAATTGAACTACGACTGGTCTGGTTCCATATTGGATACGTAGGAGAGCCTTTTTGAGGCCCGGCCACTGCAATTCAATTTAGAGAAAGTTCGTCTTTGAGAGAGAGAGAATAAAGAGTGGCTAGCTCGAAAACCTCACCGGGCGGGCTAGGCAAAAGGAGAGGAAGCCTTGGTCTCTAAGGACAATGCAAACTCTTAAATTTCCTTTCACCATGCACACCCACTTTTCCCATCAGACTTGGATCACCCTTCATACCCAAATCTAGCCATTTGACCATCTCTTCCCTTATGAGATAAACCCATAAAACATGGTTCTCCATCCAAATACCATCTCACCTTCCTCCGTTAGTTCGAATATTTTTCCATCGAACTACCCATCCATTCATCACTTTGTCCATTACATCTGATCACTACTCTCGCCTAGCCATCCATAGCCTCGTCTGGCCCACCAATGGGGCCTAACCACTCACAAACATGCTTTCTATACCACTATTCCTACCTTTTCCATAATACATCCTCCATTGTCCCTACACTGTGAGCTCTTCTGATTTGGTCATTAGTGTATGTATGAGATTTTTCAGTTAATCCTCGCTTCCAGAACACCTGAGTGAGGGATAACTCCTTTGGCAGAGAAAAAAGCCGACTGCATCAAAATAAGGGTTACTTGAAGACAACACCCACCTAGGTCCATCATGCTAACTCGTTTGAAGCCATTTGTTCACTAGTATTGGGGGCTTGGTGTGCTTACATGTTCCTACCCAAATAAAAGAACCAAGAAAGATACAATAAAGGAAAGGGAAATCAAGATGGCTTGCCGCTTGATCCTTCTTAGTGCGTGGGGTTCCCAACCATGACATCAAAGTCGAGCATCCTAACTATCCCATCATGCAGTTTAAGCATGTTGAGTCTTCCATTGATATCATTTTCGGCGTCGTTCCAACTGGGGGCTCGCTCGTCACTCAATATCCGCATTATGGCAGCTTAAGCGGGTCAAGCTTTCACTTGATATCATTTTTTGTGGTATTACAACTGAGGGCTCACTCATCACTCGACATCCACAACATCCAGCTCCATGAATGTTTCAACAATAACAACGCACAAGATGGCTCATCTGTCAAGTATATGAGACCACTTGGCTTCAGACATGTAATCGTCTCCATGCTTCCTATTCCTTGTCCTGAAACTCGCCTCAAAATTGACTTGATACTTAGGATTTCTTTACTTTCATTGTGGGAAGAAAAAGTGGGGGCTCGCAACATGGTAGCATTGCACAACATGCATTATAATGTGACTATGTGCATATAGCATTCTCTCATCAGGGTCACTAAGAGGTATGTATCAGGCTGCATTAAGAAGTCAAGCACATGAAACTCAGAGTCGTGCATTAGTACATAACAGGATCATAAGTCTCGAGTCTATGCATTACATGTAGAATAGCATACCAACTACATGCATGTCATCATCGTGGTCGTCGCCGGGGGGATTACAATTACCCACTCAGCAACCTTCATTGACATGAAGAATTAGCTTATGAGAAAGTTTGGAAGACCCGACAACAATAAGGTCGTCGCTCGTAGATAGACACTGGGGGCTATGTGAGATGAAGCCCAAATATTATCTAAGGATTAAGCTCGAAATCCCGATGAGAAAAATTAGAATGATGAGCACCTAAAAACACTTTGGGTCTCTGAGATTTTGATTACACTCTTAAGGATTAAAAATCACCAGAATGTCATCATCAAGAACGACAACATATATCGCATTTATGTCGTCTCCAAACAATGGATATCGCATTCGCTCGAACAACAGTTATTACATCTACGTCGTCACCATCAAAGGATATCGCATCCGCCCCAACAATAGATATCGCATCTACGTCATTTCCAGCAAAGGATATCGCAACCAACCCAAAAATAGATAATCGCATCTACTGTAACAAAGGATATCGCATCCGCCTCGACAATAGATATCGCATCTACATCATCTTCAACAAAGGATATCGCATCCGCTCGGACAACAGATATCGCATCTACGTCGTCTCCAACAAAGGATATCGCATCCAAACCGACAGCAGATATCGCATCTATGTCGTCTCCAACAAAAGATATCGCATCCGCCCCGACAATAGATATCGCATCTACGTTGTCTTCTATCACATCCGCCCCAGCAATAGATATCGCATCTACGTCGTCTTTAACAAAGGATATCGCATCTACCCCGACAACAGATATCGCGTCTACGTTGTCTCCAACAAAGGATATCACATCCAACCCAACATCAGATATCACATCCACGTCATCTCCAACAAAGGATATCGCATCCGCTCGGACATTTAGACGCAGGACAATTGCTTCCAATCGTCGACAATCAACAAAGACATAGGATATCGTTTCCGAATGTCAATCAGCTACAAGTCTTACATATGGCACAGGACGTTTGCTTCCAAGTACCATCCAGCCTCGACACTTCGCTCCTGGGGCATATCATTTTTAGCTTCATCAAACTACTTTGATCAGCGTCCTACTCGGACTCGATCAAAGTGGGGGCTAACTGTAGACGCTGAATTTTATCGTAGTTCAGCTTTGTAATTATGTAATGTATTTTGTGCATTTTTATTTTTATTTAGGATTAAATGCCAAGTATTCTTGAAATGCATAAATGATGAAAAACCCACAAAAAACCCAAATAAATTTTCCTCTACAAAACAGCCTTTCACAATAGCCCATTTCCCTTTCTGGCCCATCCGCGTTCAAATATTCCAAAAACACAGCCCTTTGTTCATGTACCTGAGCCTTTTCTTTAAATTACCGACTTTCCACCAACCTCTATGAGTTTCCTAATTTTGGGAGCTAAAAGTACTCATTACAAGATTTCCAATGACACTGAATCACTTAGGAGTATTGACACTAGGTGATTTCTTCTTCTTCTTTTCCTTCTCTTCAATCTTCTCCTCCTCCTCCTTTCTTCATCATTTGCATACATCCATACTTGGCATTATTTTTTGTCGTTTTTATTTTCTTGTAATCACTTATACTGTTGTAATCCTGATGCTAATATCAATTATGACTAATTTTAACCGGATTACTTGAAATTTCATTCTTTATTTATTTGTGTTTTGTTTATTGCTTTTATTTATTCATCACTTTTATTTATTTTCGCACTTTAATTTTTCGCATGCATCTAAATAATTTAAATTAATCTAATTAATTCTCCTCTTCTACTCTCTTCTTTAACGAACCAATTTAGTAGAGTCCGTTCTTTGAACAGTGGATTCGAGTTTTACTTTCGAATTCGTAACCTTACCCCCGGATCCGAATCTCATGGTTCGCGGTTTGCGGAGTCTAATTTGAGTTTATTAATTCTCAACAAAAATTAATTGGCGACTCTATAATTCAATCAATTTGATTCATTCGCTTTCTTTTCGAATTTTACCTTTTTATTTCTAGAAAATTTTAATTGCACGGGAAGTAATATCACAGAAAGAAACGAATCAGAAAGCTGAGGTCTCAGTTCACCATTGATTCTCCTCGTTTTTTGTGTTATATTATTTTCTTAGCAATGACATTTTGTGGAAATAAAAATAATTAAATTCAAGATTGCATTTAAACATTTTGATTAATAAAAATTGAATTCAAATCCCTTAAAGACTAGACACCTCTTTCGATTCGCCTAACATCGCGTAAGACACCATTGGAAGTTTTTTCCCGGGTCCTACACAACAACTTCCAAGAGATACAATTTCTGTAACCAAATAGCTACATACAATAGTAGAAATTTCCCGAGCGATATCAGTAGACCCGGGGGTTTAGTTATGGGATACATACTTGTATTACGCCAACGAACATGTTTGATGTTTTGCGATGGTTGATTGGGTTTTGTGTATTGGTACATTTTCTCTTCATAATAAGTGATCCATATATAGATTTTTTTAGCACAAATATGAGTTGATACACTGCACCACATTCCATTCCCACACTTATTTAATTTTCTATCCGGTACCAACATGTGTTGATCGGGGATTGTTGCAATGGGGTGTTGGCTTAAACATGTCCACAATACTGTTTATACATGACGACACTCTCTTAAATCAAGAATAAACCAAGTAACGAAAATATACATGACCATACTACAATATCTATGTAATCGTATAATAATCATGACCACACTCCCATTATATATGTGATCATATATCTTATATTCATGACCACATTCCCACCTATCAAACTATAACCGTGACCACAATCTCATGTATCAATTTGATATGATATCTATAATTGTTTACAAGCAGTTGACTCAACTGCATTAAATTAGAATGTATCCATGCTATAAACATTACCACACCCCCTTAAATAAAAAAACATACATGACTACAATCTCTTATATTGAGATTATATATCACCACAGTCTATTGTATAAATCACAATACTGACCCCCCTCCTAAATATTTACATGTTATCAGATTATAATCATGACCACACTCACCTGCGATCATGACCACAATCTGTATATGATATGTCTATCATATAAACACCTTATCAATATTGTTAATTACAAAACCCCACACTGAGCCCATTTATGTCCATGGAACAAATGTGTATTTGTGTACCCGTGACCACACTTGAATTAAAAGTTAGATGTCTGGAATAAATTAATTCAAAATATACATTGCCACAATCTGTTATATAATGGACCATATTATATAGATCAAAATATATCTGTGTTTATCATATTATGATTACAATGACAACACCCCATGTACCCATGACTGTACTCTCGTTAATAAAAAAGGTACTTCATTGCAATACCTTAAATAAAAATATATGTGATCACACTCCATTATATAGATAACCACGATAACTATATATATCCCCTATGTAATCCTAATATGATCATGACCGCACCATTCTATATCCATGACCACACTCCCTTATATTCAAGATCTTATTCCCTTATATCCATGATAACAACCATTATATACCTATGTTACGTGTATTTTGTACAGACAATTACCTACATTAAATCAAATTATACACCTATTAATCCCGACTACACTCCCTTAAATTAGAAAGATACATGATATAACTATACTCACATTCCCTTAACCCAAGAGACATGCTACAACACTCCATTGTATAAATGACCACATAAACTACTTCAAAATATATCCATGTATCATGTTATAATCATGACCACACTCATAATATACCTATGACGACACTAAATTCACATACACATGATATGTAATACCCCAATATGGTCGGGGCATTACATGATATGTGTCTTTGGGTTCACATTATACCCATTATCACTTAGACCACATATAAACTTGCCATCAGTTTATAATCATGGCCACAACCCCTATAATGAAAAGAAAACAGAGTATGTAACTATATATATAAATAAGACATTAGGCAATTTCCACCTTAAACGCATTATGTATAGTGTCAAATACATAACCTTTGATATTGTGCGTTACACATCCAATCCTTAAAACCCATTTACTACATATCTAGAATGATAATGTAGTTACAATGTTACAAAAACACAACGATTTGTTTAACATAGGACAATGGGTTAGACAGGGTAAAAAATACAGTCGGTCCGGTTCTTCTAGTCATCAACGCTGAGGTCGTTCAAGCTGTGCACTGTTTAGGTTCAGTTTATGTCTCTTATACAACAGTGAAGTCCGTTCCATCACCTTATCCCGCATCGAGTCCTCCTTGTGCATTGAATGTTGTAACAATAATGCATGTTGTAGCAACCTCACTTTGGATCTCTGTTCCAGTCACATGTGAACAACAAAAGGAATAAGCTAGCTAATATACATGACCACACTCCTTATTTTCAATGACCACACTCCATCACATAGATATGATATGTACAACTATGAACAAGCATTTAACTTTAAAATACACATAGTATCACAACAATAACAAGCTATCTAATACACATATTACCCCAGCATTGACAAACAGTTCGAATGTCTGTGGCCCGTCCCTAGATCAATAGGCATAATATGCTATAGCTGTGTTTGCAACATCTGTGCCCACTCTCACCTATAATCATGACCACACAGGTACATATGTGACCACACTATCTTATAATAATGACCGCACAATGTATGCCTATACCTGTGTTTCCTACTCCCATGGATCACATCCTACACAGACTCTGGATCACTATAACACCTAGTTAGAGACATAAATCACCATTAACACGAAAACTTGAACTACATGACCACATACACCATAAATTTTGACCACACCATGTACACCATCATCAAAGCACAAGTGTTTCTTAAACATAACCACATAATGTATCAGTTTCTTATCGCACATATCACATACTAGACCACACTCTGGATCACTATAGCATCCACAAACTCACGATCACATGAGCACACTTTCTCTTAAACATGACCACACATATAGTAATTGCAACATCCTTTCCCCAACCCGTCTTTAAACATTAAATCGTTCACCACTACTCGTGAAAATTAAAACCACATAACCACACACACAACAAATTTTGGCCACTTACTTGTTTACTATGGGTTTGCTACCATCATTGCCATCACCTGGTCGAACAATATCCCTGCTAGCTATTTTGTTCCAAGAACACCACCTTTTGATGCCAAGAAAGCACAATTAAAGCCCTAACACTCATGCGTTAAAATTCTTTCGCAAAGAACCATTAAAGTTAGCAATTTTCATCCAAACTAACCTTTTAAATTACCCTAGATTGGCCAAATTTTGGAGTTCGAATCCCATCCTGTGGCTACAACTGAAATCGTCCCCCTTGCTTCAATGGACTCTCGCCGATTTTGCAAAAAACCCGAGTTCGCATCACCCGCTTCAATGGAGTGTTGACGTCTCCTGAAAAACCCTAAGTTCTGATTAATTTGTGTTTCTCTCTCAGTTTGCATCAACCTCTTGCAAACGCTAGCTGGAATCGATGTTCGACGTCTACCGCACTTGAGGATGGGAGAATGGTGGAAGAAATCCCTATCCCAGACGATTCACCGTGCTCTACCCCTCCCAAGTTTCTCACTCCAAATCACTTAAACTTTCTTTCCTTTTGGGTTGTTGCAAAATCTCTATGATTGATAAAAAAAAAAATCACTCAAATCCCCTAAATCTAGCAACTATTATTATTGAGTTGGCAAATGTTTAAAATTACTCCCACACGTGCGGTGGTTTTGCAAATCAAATGGTTGTTTTGTTCCCAGCCGTTAGATTAGATATGGACGGTCAAGATCAACGCATCCTACCTTCCTACCTAAATCCTCTTCCTACTGGATCCATTCCCTATATATATATATATATAAAGTTTTCCATTTGTCATTTAAGATAGTATTTTTTGTTGAGTTTTGTTTTTATATGGAGAAAATATGAAAATAGATGTCAAATTAATGTAATTGTTTTGGATTGAAGAAGATATATATGAATTTTCAACTGACAGATCAATTATTATATTTTCATCTAACTGTATTTATTTAATTATTTGTAAAAAAGGAGTTACCATATTTTATTTGTAATATGTTCCTATTAATTATTCCCACTTTTCTTTTTTGCCTTTTAGACTTCAATTTATTAGTTGCAAAAAGCACAATCATTTATTAATTATATTTTTCATGCTTTTAAAAATTGGGTTATTCTTAATAAGAAAAACATGTATGGGTATATAAACATCCATAAAAATGTCATACTACGTACTTTTAAGAGAAAGATATAAACAGATAAACTTACATTAAGATACTGTGGCAGACATACATATATCAAATTAAAATCAGCAACAAAATCATTAAAAAAAGGTGACACAACGTCACTTCTATATATTTATACTATTTTATTTGATAAAAAAAGTTAGATTAGAACCCCTACACTATAAGATTAAATCGTTGTTAAATCAAAGTGATATTAGATATAAGATTGGCTTTAAGGAGTATAAGAAATTGCCATAAAAAATTGTATCTTGCAATATCAAGTTAGTTTCTATTGAATTCATGAAGATGAACACATTTTTTTTTATATTAAGTACGTATGTCTAGGATTGAAATACCATACATAAAGGCTGAAGTAAAGATCTCATTTGACAATTTACATCTTTAGGTCTGATGACAAACAACTGACAATTGACATAAGACCCATATTCTTTTTAATTTGTTATCCTTGAATATATCCCAAAGAAAAGTTTCAAATGAATGAGCTCAAAAAACATGCAAAATGAAATACTTTTATTAAATCATATCCTAAATTAAAAAAAATTGAAATCCTATTAAAATTACTATTTAGTGAAATAATACAATTACCTTTTTCCTCAATTTGATGTTACTAAGATCGTTGCTTCCACTTTGCTTATGACAATTGAAAAATAGAGAAAATGATTACACCCAATAGTAACGCATTGCAATTGTAATAGTGCAAATAATAAACATAGGTTACACTTTTATGAATGCTAAATTGTTTGTAACTTAAAGCATAAATTATTAATTATTAGCAATTAACTTATAAAAACTTAAACCAAAACTTATCTTCCTTATAACTGAAAAGAAGGTAGAAAAAAAATCAATGAAGTTGTTAATATATATAGAGAGAACTATATAACAATTAGTAAATACAGTCTCAATTACAATTAGGTAAAAAAATAAAAACATTTTGATAATATATGATGGAATCCAGCCAAATACATACATAATAGTCTAAATTTGTTTTTAAAAATAAAAAATGGTTAATTATACATTTCCAAAAATGTCCAATTTAAAACATACGTATTTTAATGCCCACCCTTTATACCCAGAAACATACACACATATGTGATGTTAATTATTTTGTTCATGTATCATTAACATATAAATCATCAATTCAAGCATATATAAAAACAATAATTCACATACATTAATATTACATGATTTTTTTTAAAAATAAATATAATCAATTATAGGTTTCTCGAAATGTCCTCGTATTTTCTTCATAAACTTTATAGTTGAAAATATTGCTTATGTTAATAAGACGAATTAAACTGCTCATATTATCAACATAAAATACAATAATACATAGACTTAAAAGTTGTTAGTAGTTATTCTTTAACTACATTACTGCATAAATCCAAATTAGTGTAATTATTTGTGCTTGAAAAAATACGTATGATTAACATATGGTTGAAATAGATACAAATAACTATGGTCCAATCTAATTATTTATATTTACCAAAATGTTAGTATGTTTTATTTATAATAATTTACTATTACTTTTCTGTCTTATTTGAATTAGAAATACCAATATATTTGTCATAAAGGACTTAATAAGTATGTTCTTTTCCTTCTTAGTAGATTTTATTCTATAGTTAGAAAAACATGTCTATATTTATCAACATGCATAAAAA
The DNA here is from genome assembly GCA_029582165.1 of Portulaca oleracea. Classification (NCBI taxonomy): domain Eukaryota; kingdom Viridiplantae; phylum Streptophyta; class Magnoliopsida; order Caryophyllales; family Portulacaceae; genus Portulaca; species Portulaca oleracea. Next base: position 18,031,469 of record CM055872.1, read on the forward strand.
TTTCCATAATTTAAGAGAAACACATGTATAAAGTTTTAAAACTTTTTTTGTATAGTGATACTAAATATACAAATAAAGGTTTTTATTATAAAACTTAAGAGTTGATTTATGTTCAATAAAAAGTTGATTTATATGATAGGGAAGAGGATATAATGTATATTAAAATCATAAAATATCTATCATTTTCGTATTTTTGAAATGATTTAACATTATAAAACTTTATTTTGACCTAAATGAAAGAATTTAGAGAGATTAGTGAAGAATGAGATATAAATATTGAAAAAAAGAAATTAAACAACCAAATAAATTGATAGAAATTAAATAACTTACCTTATTCTTCGTCATATTTTTTAAAATATGTAACTACATTCAACTATTTAATATTATTTTTAATAAAGAAAATATACAATAATAGAAAAAAAAATTCTTCCTTCTTTTACTTAAAAAAATGCTCAATTATATTATGTGATACAACAAAAATAAAATACCTTGTCAAAGAATGTATGCGCCTAGAGAGATCGCACGCTTATAACATTAGTACATTATCAACTGATACATTTCTCTAATAATAGAGATGAGAATCTACATCTTACTCAAGAAAATAGAAAGATATGATACATAGCAAAATAAGAAATGAAGAGGAGAACATGAATTGAAAACAAAAGAAATAGGGGTTGCTAAAATGATGAACCTTTCACTTATGCAACGGAAATGCTAAATTTATGAATATATATAATGAATTGGGTGTTTTCATATCATTAATTAAATTGAAAATTCTACCATAGTTGAAAAGAATTTCAACTATGGTAGTTGATAATTGTTGACCATTGATCCAAAGTGGATAAATCTAGACCATTGACGTTGGTACCTGTAACCTGTTAAACGGGTTAAAAATCTTTATTTCTCTCTCCTCCATCTATTTACATGAGATCTGTTATTTTAATTGGTTCGTGCCAAAAATTATAATCATTTGTACTGGACGATCTTCCTCTTCCCTTCAATTTTCCTCTTGCTCCCCATTTCAGCCAGTTGGGCCATTTTACTAAAGATGAACATGCCATCAACAGAGGCCATACGACATGATTTATGTTGCCTCTGTTAAACTTTCAATGATCCAAATCATTGGCCAATGTCCTATTGCCAACCATCTTCCATTCACTAAGAACTTTCAAGTTTCCTTCCAATTGTGTGAAAGTGTGCCCTTTAATTTTGCTATTCTCTGAGACTTTTCGGTCTCAATTTTGATAAATTCCCAAAGTCAATAATCTTCAGTCTCAATGGAAAATTAATTAAAGAGGGAATCAAAATAAGAGTAAATTACAATAAATGGCAGAGAAATTGGTGCAAGATTAATAGAAGAAATAAAAATGAAAAAAAAATAATGAAATAGGGGAAGTAAGCATCCCCGTTTCAGAAACAGGGGATATTGAGAAAATTAAATAAGTTGAATATTTGTACTTTCAGAAATCAGGGATCGGAGACAAAAAAAATGGATAGCGAAGGAAGAAGAAAAACATTAAGAAATCAAAGATACAAATAATTGGATAATGAAGTTAGACAAAGAAGAGGAGGACCAAGAAGCAATTAAACTCAATTTCATGGCTGAGTTACTGAGTAGAACAACGCATATAATCACATAACCATAAAAAAAAAGAAATGGGTATCAATGCATCATGGGTGACGTGGTTGAAGAGAGAGAAAAGATAACATGTTACAACCTATGAATAAATAAAAATTGTTTGTAACTGCCCAAATCTATGACTTATAATCAAGGGTCCATAATTGATTTAACTATCATAGTTGAAAATACTTTCAACTATGGTAGAATTACCCTGCAGAGTAACCGTTCATTAAACTTGCTTGCTAACCGTCAATTGCCAATTCAATCTTTTCATTTTATTGAAAATTTTGATATAGGGAATAAAGAGGTCAGAGAAAATTAGTAACCACTAATATATTAAGAATAATCATTAAAAATCTAAACATGCAAATAATATGATATCTATATAGTGACCATTATAAGGTGTTCTTAACATTACTTGTCAACTCAAACTTTTTAATTTATTAATTGAAATTAACAATTTTATTTTAAATAATTGCATGCCAACATAACAAAATGAGCCATCTTAAATTATTCTTACATTTTATATTTCGCATTTTTTATTTTATATAATGAAACATTAATAATCCTTCTAAGTTATTTTAAATGACATCTAAATGCTTCTTTTATTTGTATTTATATTATTTTTTTAATTACCTAATGCTATCTATTTATTACTTTTTGTAACTCATCTTATTAATTATTATATACAAATTAATTTTTTTAAAAAATAAATGATCAATTATGATTTTTTTCAACGTCCTCTTTAAAATATACATATTCTAATTTCCAATTCTTACATGTCATATATATGACTTTTTGGAGCGTGTCGGGCTGGGGCCCGGTCCCCAAAATCCATGGCCTTCAAGTCTTTCCGCACCCATTCCCGAGAACACGGGAGAAACAACTCTAAGATCAGGTGTGGAGTCCATTTCAAGGTGGACCCAGAAGACTATCATAAATGGGTCCAAATCTTGGAGAGAATTTTTATAACGAAGGAGTATAGTGATGAACAAGCCTTCAAAATTGCGAGATCGAAGCTCACTAATTCTGCATCTCTTTGGTTTGCAACCGTCAGATTTGAAAGGACTATGGAGGGTCGATCGAAAATCACCTCATGGACAAGATTAAAGCGATTGATGGATCGGCAATTCTTTCCTAACATTTGCAAGCGTGAGGTTAACCATGAGGCCAAGTCATCACTTGGTGGGAACGGAAAAGTTAAGCAAGCAAAGGACGATCTTATGGCCAACGAAGGAGCTTCCATTGAACCTTGTAAGACTTCCGAAGCTATTGTTGAAGCTCCATGCCACGAGAAGGTTGAGGAAAAAGAAAGTTCCATGAACGGGGTTAATGTCCTTGTGACCAATGAAGGGGAAACTCTTGAGCTTCTTGGTGCACATGGTGAGATTGATAAAGTTCCAAGCCAAGAGGAGGATGCGAACGTCGACCTTGCCCTTCCTCTCGTCCTTTTTGAAGAACCCCAACAAGAAGCTCCGAATATCATCTCAACATCACTTTCTAAGGAGCCAAGCAACAACGAAATTGTCACCAACACCTCTCATGGCTTGGTCATTTATGATCTTCCCAAGGAGAACGATGAGGTAACCTAAGACTCTTTTATTAAATTCGATGATGGGTGTACTTCGGAGTCTTTGATTAAATCGCATATGCTATTTGGAAGATATTGGTTGTTTGAGAGTGTTTGTTGGCGCGATAAGTTGTTTGATGATTCTCTATGCTTGAAGTGGCATGCTAGAAATCTTGGTGTTTTCTTGGTTCTAGGAGAGAAGTATAAGCTTCACGAAACCTTGATTCTAGCTCAACCCATAAGCTCATCGTTTGTGTCGTCCATCAATGAATATTGCTTGCATGTTGGTTGTTGTCATGTGAATTCTTTGAATATGTCATACATGATGTTTGGGCGACATTGGTTATTCGAGGATATGTTGTTGACTGGGAACAATGTGAAGTTCGAGATGCAATGTTTGTGGAATTGTATGTTGAGTGAAGATCTTTTACTTGGCTTTGATTGCATGAATCCCTTAAACCCACATCAAAACAAAACCTGGGTGGGAAGTGAGTTGAGGAACCTCCTATCGAGCGAAACACGAGATGAGTGTGCTCTTGGTGAGGGCAAGCGATCCCTAGCTTTGTCTTTATCGAGTAGCAAGTTTAGTGAGGTTGAGTGTTCCCTAGCTCCACAAAAATTTCGTCCTTCCGTCCTTCCGTCCTTTGTCCTTCACCCCCAAGCCTCTTCAAGAATTCCTATGTTTTCAAGCAGGGTGGAGTTCATAGCATGGTCATGATTGGTTTGTTGGAGGGTTCATGTAATGCATGGCTGAGCCATGGAAAGTGCCTTCATTTTAACTCCCAAGACTTGAGGGCAACTCTTTTTCAAGAAGGGAGTATGGAGCGTATCGGGCTAGGGCCCGGTCCCCAAAATCCATGGCCTTCAAGTCTTTCTGCACCCATTCCCGAGAACACGGGAGAAACAACTCTAAGATCAGGTGTGGAGTCCATTTCAAGGTGGACCCGGGACCTTAGAGGCGTATTCAGGTCATCACCGGGTGTGGTATTTGTAACAGTGGTTTGTAGACCTCGATTTTTATCGTTCTTCCCAGGGAGCTGGCGGCCTTGGTCATAGAAACTAGGTCTAAGGTTGGGACGAGATTTCTAAGGTAAGGATATCAGTTTGAAAGATCACAACGCAAGAAACAAAGCTAAGGTCGGTCAAGGAATGGAAAATGGGCTTCAGAGGCTTTTCGGGATGCAAACGGGGATGAGGAAATGGGTTTTGCAACAAGGGAATAACAAATAGGGAGAATCAAGTGGCAGTTCTGTTAGAAAATACCCACCGAGCTTCCTCTTCCGAGGATAGTCCAGATTAACTTCCCCAAAGTCCATCGACAAACCCGGAGGGTTAATGAAACGGAATTTCCTAGTTAGCCTCTATTCACTTCCGTGAGTAGAGTACTAACTATCCCAATTCCAACCTTCCAACACAAGTGTTGGATGTATTCGGGAGCTTTCGAACCCAAATACATCCCACTTGAGTGAAGGAAAGGAATGGGAAATTGATTTCCCAACTAGTTACTCACTAATATTGCTAACCCAAACCTAATAACCCATTCACACCCTTAATTACCCCCTAACCCATAGGCTTTCTAGCCACTAATCATGATACTAACTATACTAACAACATCCAAACCAAACCTAAACATGCTTTCTAACATCAAACAACCATAAACAAGCAAGAACAATGAAATAACAAGAAAGTAATTAGCAAAGCAATTAATGAAAGAGTTAAGGGAAGAGAATACTTATCAAAATGCTGTAGATGAACAAAGGAAGGCAATAAAAAGATGATCCAACAATTTTTCAATTGTTTGAATCTTCAAATCTTCAATAATAAACACAAATCTCCAAAACCCTAGATTAATCTCTCACTAATCTCTCTCTAAAAGTCACTAATACAAAGCTGAAATAATGTCTAATTCACTAGAGTAGAATCCAAAGTCCAATCCCCCGAATATCCCAAAAATCGCACCAAAAGAGCTATTTATACACGGGATAAAAACTGCCCAAAACGCAGCGTACAAAGCCAACAAAGCGCGCAACAACAGGGGGGTCGCGGGCGCGACGAGCGAAATACTCCAGGCGATTTTTTTTCCTTCGCAGCGCCATGGCTACGGTCTCCCAAGACCGTGAGTACGGTCTTGCTCAGTCACATCACCCTCCGCATATGCCCACCGTGGCTACGGTCACCAGGATCGTGGGTACGGTCAGCTCGGCTCCAAATGTGTTCTGGGCGTAGCGGGCGCTACGCTAATCGTGGCAAGGGCTACGCCTTGGCTTTCCTTCCCTTTGTTTCTTCCTTCTTTCCGAAGCATGTAACGCCCGATCCGAGGGTCGTAGCAGGTGTTACTTCACTAATTGACACCAAAGGCAGGGAAAGTGGTCCCGGGTCAACTCCGCCTCGGTTTCCGGTCCGGCTCGGCTCGGGAAATCACCAAAAATGCTCTAAAATAGCTCTTTTTACCACGTTTTTGGTAAAAACTCCAAAATCTACAAAATAACCAAAAAGCATTAAAAACTATGAAATTAAACCACGAAACGAGTTAAAAGCCTAAGGATTTAGGCGATATTTAGACACAAAATTGGGTCTAAACACCCCCCCACACTTAAACTTTTGCTCGTCCCGAGCAAAACAAAACAAAACAAATAAGAAAACTAAACACCAACTCCTCTGTCGTGGGAGGAAACAAGTGCATTTAGCCTATGCACCAAGCCCTTTGAATCCCCCGGCAACCCGGATGGACGAGATGGACTCGTGAGGGTTTGTAGCGGTTGTGCTCACAAAAGCCAAAGAAAAAGGAGAGAGGGAAAGTGAAAACAAAACCGAAGAAAACAAAAGGAAAGAGAAACAAAGGGTTCGATTCAAAAGATCTCGCACCTAAATTAAGAAAACGTTATTAAGCCTCCAAAAGCAACCGTTAGGAGCATCTCACAAACACCCATCTCAAATAAAAGCCAATCTTGAAGATTTTCAACCCCCTACACCTTATGCCCAACAAAACCCCATGTGCAAATGTGCAAGTGAGTTCTAACTGAAACCAAAAGACTCCAAAGACTCATGTCCGAGCTCAAAAACAACGAAACGAACAAGGAAAGAAAGGAGTTGCCCTTCCTCGCATTTGGTCGCCCTTGGCTTGGTGAGGGCCGTAGGTGATGCAAGGAGAGGCCCCACACTTTAAGAAGCAAAAACTTTTCTTTTCTTTTTTTGGTTGGTTTCACCAATGAAATTGCTTTTTCTCTTTTTTTTTTTCTTTTTAAAGGTCGGTATTAGCCTTACTTTCGGGAACTCGACGGCCCAAATATCAGGTATACCCTCCCAACACAGTCTTTTCCATTCGCCTCTCCGTCGCAAAGCGATATAGGAGGAGGGTTAAGGGGTATCCGTGTCGTACCACTGATACCGGGCCGGTGTAGGTTGGCTAAGTGTATGGTGGTTAATGTCATTCAACGACACGCTCCACTTAATCAGGTTATTGCATCTTTTGACTTCTTTTTCTTTCATTTTGAACTTTTTGCTTTTGCTTTTACTAAACAGGAAAACAAAACAAACTCGGACACAAACCCCTAGAATCTCCTGGTTCCAATCGGAATGTGAAAGGAATCGGGGGTCTCACTAGACACTCAATGAAGGGAGTCCATTTAGGGTAAGTCTTGACTAGAACCCGAGACAAGGTCGAAAATGCTCAGACCGGTTACTTTTAAAGAAGATTAAGAACGGCTTCTCAATTTCGACAACAAGATCCAAGAAACAAAGCAAAACAAAGCGAAAACAAAATTGAAAGAAAAACTTTTAAAACTTTCACTCCCTTTTTTTCTCCTTTTTCACACGAAATTTTTTTCAAATTTTAGGCAAAAACTAAGAAAAACAAGAATCAAAACATCTAGGTGATCTACCCTTGAAACAGAATATCTCCCCCACCCCCCCCCCCCCACACACACTTAAAATGCCACAATGTCCTCATTGTGGGAAGGTGTCACAAGAAAAGGGTAGAGAACCTACAAAAAACAAGCAAACAAGAATAACTAGCAAATAAAAATGGTGGCGACCCGAGCCCACACGGCTCTAACAGCAATATATCCCAACACAAACACTCAAAGGGGTTCGCCACCCAAAAGAAAAATCAAGCATGCAGCATGTATCAATATATATACACAACAAAGAGTGCGGAAAGAGGTTACCTCGAGGTCTTCAATCTATTAACGAACCAATCTGCGATCCAGGAAAATATCACACTTGAGGTTAGGAATAAACAAGAAAAACATAGTAAGTGTGAATGTCGCATGCATAAAAGAAAAAGAACAAAAAATAGAAAAATAAACAAGACACTAGAGACTAAAAACTAAAGAAAAGACAAACTATTCACAATATGTACATTGACACTAACTAACCTCAACCCTGAATCTCACTAGTTTGAGGCGGGAATTGAGGGTGAAACAACTCTCATAACTGGCCTAACCAATGATGAAGCAATGAATGCGAGACAACATAAACCATGGGGACAACGAACGTAACAAAACCAAACTAACCGACACACTTCCCCAACTTTCCCATAAAGCACCCCCCACACTTATCTGACACGAACAGTGTAAATAAAACCAATGAAAAGAGTAAAGTGGGAGTGGGGACACTTACAAATTATTGCTCGGATCCTCCCGGGGGAGGATATGGGTGATATGGAAAGTAGGTGGGATAATAGTTGTTGATGTACTCCGGTGGTGCCGGGGGATGGTTCGCAATGGAATAGTGATAATACCCCCAGTCATGCCAATACTGGTTTTGTTGTTGAAAGTACCCCTCATGCCTTTGAAGTGTAGACTGCTGGGCACGTATCAGATCTTGTTGGGTCTCCAACAAGTTGTTTTGATGCTGGAGTATCGTTCGTTGCTCTCGAAGGTCAACTCTCAATTGTTCAAATTGAGAGTTGAGATGCTCAAGTGAAGCTTCCCGTGGGTGACTTTGACTTCCACTAGCGTCACCGTGGCCGGCATATTCCTCTTCTTCCTCCTCATTTTCTTCTTCTTCCCCTTCTTCTTCTTCATTGTCCTCCTCTTCTTCCTCACCACTGGACACATCCGGACCACCAACCTTGCGGTCACTAGGAGCCTGACAACAAGACCAGTTGTGTTTCTTAGTGATATCCAACCATTGTTCGGCATAGTCCGGATTCAAGAGAATCTGCGTGTTGTTGTCGTGTCCATGGCAATAGATCGTGGCAGTTGGGTGCTTGGCGAGGATGTTCATTTTCTGCAGCCGCACCTTGTCGATAGGATCCGGAAAATAGCATGGAGTCCACTTCTTCAAATATTTCCCGAAACCCTCTTGAACTAGGAAGTGGAATAATGTTCCCCATCCCGATAGTAGTGGGACGGGGTTCCATGCTAATCTTCCGTAAACAGTGTAGAATGCAAGATTCGGTGTTGACCCTTTTACCCCTTATGGCATTGTAGATCACAAAAAGATCATCCTGCCGAACCTTGGGGCATCCGTCATCTCTCCCAAACACTGAACTAGTCACGATTCTGTGGAAGATTCGAACAACTAGATTGCAAAAATCCCCGGCAACGGCGCCATTTTGTATAAAAGTGGTTTGTAGACCTCGGTTTTTATCGTTCTTCTCAGGGAGCTGGCGGCCTTGGTCATAGAAACTAGGTCTAAGGTCAGGACGAGATTGCTAAGGTAAGGATATCAGTTTGAAAGATCACAACGCAAGAAACAAAACTAAGGTCGGTCAAGGAATGGAAAATGGGCTTCGGAGGCTTTTCGGGATGCAAACGGGGATGAGGAAATGCTTTTTGCAACAAGGGAATAACAAGGAGGGAGAATCAAGTGGCAATTCTGTTTGAAAATACCCACCGAGCTTCCTCTTCCGAGGATAGTCCGGATTAACTTCCCCAAAGTCCATCGACAGACCCCGGAGGGTTAATAAAACGGAATTTCCTAGTTAGCCTCTTTTCACTTTCGTGAGTAGAGTACTAGCTATCCCAATTCCAACCTTCCAACACAAGTGTTGGATGTATTCGGGAGCTTTCGAACCCAAATACATCCCACTTGAGGGAAGGAAAGGAATGGGAAATTGATTTCCCAACTAGTTACTCACTAATATTGCTAACCCAAACCTAATCACCAATTCACACCCTTAATTACCCCCTAACCCATAGGCTTTCTAGCAACTAATCATGACACTAACTATACTAACAACATCCAAACCAAACCTAAACATGCTTTCTAAAATCAAACAACCATAAACAAGCAAGAACAATGAAATAGCAAGAAAGTAATTAGCAAAGCAATTAATGAAAGAGTTAAGGGAAGAGAATACTTATCAAAATGCTGTAGATGAACAAAGGAAGGCAATAAAAAGATGGTCCAACAATCTTTCAATTGTTTGAATCTTCAAATCTTCAATAATAAACACAAATCTCCAAAACCCTAGATTAATCTGTCACTAATCTCTCTCTAAAAGTCACTAATACAAAGCTGAAATAATGTCTAAGTCACTAGAATAGAATCCAAAGTCCAATCCCCCGAATATCCCAAAAATCGCACCAAAAGAGCTATTTATACACGGGATAAAAACTGCCCAAAACGCAGCGTACAAAGCCAACAAAGCGCGCAGCAACAGGGGGTCGCGGGCGCGACCACCCCCGTCGCGGGCGCGACGAGCAAAATCCTCCAGGCGATTTTTTTCCTTCGCAGCGTCGTGACTACGGTCTCCCAAGACCGTGGGTACTGTCCAGCTCGGCTCCAAATGTGTTCTGGGCGTAGCGGGCGCTACACCAATCGTGGCAGGGCTACGCCTTGGCTTTCCTTCCCTTTATTTCTTCCGTTTTTCCGAAGCGTGTAACGCCCGATCCGAGGGTTGTAGCAGGTGTTACTTCAGTACTTGACACCAAAGGTAGGGAAAGTGGTCCCGGGTCAACTCCGCCTCGGTTTCCGGTTCGGCTCGCGCTCGTGAAATCACCAAAAATGCTCTAAAATAGCTCTTTTTACCACGTTTTCGGTAAAACTTCCAAAATCTACAAAATAACCAAAAACGCATTAAAAACTATGAAATTAAACCACGAAACGAGTTAAAAGCCTAAGGATTTAGGCGGTATTTAGACACAAAATTGGGTCTAAACAGTATTCACTTTAAGTGGGACCCTGGACCATGGGAGTGGAGCTACGGCTCCTCATCGGGACCTACTTCGGGCCTTTAAAAGGGTTCGAAGTCATTTGTAAAGAATAAGCGGAAAAAGGGTCAACATGGGTTGTCAGAATGGACACGCCTTCATGCTTTGGGTCATAACTCCTTCAATTTAACTTTGAAGGGTCACAAATTTTGGGAGCTTAAGGTACACACCGATAGCTTTTCATTGATATCTTATGGGCCTAAAACGGAGCCTGGATGAAGAAGTTATGCACGTTTAAAGTCGGCAGAAGAAAACTGCCCCAGAACAAGGTCATGCCCGAGTCAGCTGGTGACTTGCCCAAGTCATTGTCCTGTCCCGGTTGTCGCGCCCGCGATGGACCAGGTCGCGCCCGCAACCTCATTCGGCCAACGACGGTTGTGGCGGACAGTAGTCGGTCGCGCCGCGACCTTCGGTGTCGCGCCCGCGACATCCTGATTTTGCGCTTGATTTCCGGTCCCAAAACGCTGCGTTTTGTTTATTTTTTTTCCCAATACTTTATATACCCCCTCCCTTGGCATTGTTGGTAGTTTTTGAGTTTTGAATGTAATGCTTGGCATTGTTATGGTTTCTCCCTTGTTTTCTCTCAAACCTTGTTATCTTTATCCAATCAATTTTGATGGTGATTCAAGTCATTCCTTTAGTGATTATTTAGTGGATTACCTATGATAATCATGGTGGGGTGTTAGGCCTAGAGTTGTAGACTCTCCTTGCTCAAGGTCATATCCTTCCTTTGGGTGTTTAATTGGTTCGTGTCAAAAATTATAATCATCTGTACTGAACTATATATCTTCCTCTTCCCTTCAATTTTCCTCTTGCTCCCCATTTTCAGCCAGTTGGGCCATTTTACTAAAGATGAACATGCCATCAACAGAGGCCATACGACATGATTTAAGTTGCCTCTGTTAAACTTTCAATGATCCAAATCATTGGCCAATGTCCTATTATCAACCATCTTCCATTCACTAAAAACTTTCAAGGTTTCCTTCCAATTGCTCGAAATTGTGCCCTTCTTTAATTTTGCTATTCTATGAGACTTTTCGGTCTCAATTTTGATAAATTCCCAAAGCCAATAATCTTCAGTCTCAGTGGAAAATTAATTGAAGAGGGAATCAAAATAAGAGTAAATTACAATAAATGGCAGAGAAATTGGTGCAAGATTAATAGAAGACAGAAAAATGGAAAAAAAAAAAGAATGAAACACGGGAAGTAAGTATCCCCGTTTCAGAAACAGGGGATATTGAGAAAATTAGATAAGTTGAGTATTTGTACTTTCAGAAATCAGGGAGACAAAAAAATTGATAGCGAAGGAAGAATAAAAACATTAAGAAATCAAAGATACAAATAACTAGATAATGAAGTTAGACAAAGAAGAGGAGGACCAAGAAGCAACTAAACTCAATTCCATGGCTGAGTTACTGAGTAGAACAACGCATATAATCCCATAATCATAAAAAAAAAGAAATGGGTATCAATACATCATGGTTGACGTGGTTGAAGAGAGAGAAAAGATAACATGTTACAATCTATGAATAAATAAAAATTGTTTGTAACTGCCCAAATCTATGACTTGTAATCAACGGTCCATAATTGATTTAACTATCATAGTTGAAAATACTTTCAACTATGGTAGAATTACCCTGCAGAGTAACCGTTCATTAAACTTGCTTGCTAACCGTCAATTGCCAATTCAATCTTTTCATTTTATTGAAAATTTTGATATAGGGAATAAAGAGGTTAGAGAAAATTAGTAACCACTAATATATTAAGAATAATCATTAAAAATCTAAACATGCAAATAATATGATATCTATATAGTGACCATTATAAGGTGTTCTTAACATTACTTGTCAACTCAAACTTTTTAATTTATTAATAGAAATTAACAATTTTATTTTAAATAATTGCATGCCAACATAACAAAATGTGCCATCTTAAATTATTCTTATATTTTATATTTCGCATTTTTTATTTTATATAATGAAATATTAATAATCCTTCTAAATTATTTTAAATGACATGTAAATGCTTCTTTTATTTGTATTTATATTATTTTTTTAATTACCTAATGCTATCTATTTATTACTTTTTGTAACTCATCTTATTAATTATTATATACAAATTAATTTTTTAAAAAAATAAATGATCAATTATGATTTTTTTCAACGCCCTCTTTAAAATATACATATTCTAATTTCCAATTCTTACATGTCATATATATGACTTTTTAGAGTGTGTCGGGCTGGGGCCCGGTCCCCAAAATCCATGGCCTTCAAGTCTTTCCGCACCCATTCCCGAGAACACGGGAGAAACAACTCTAAGATCAGGTGTGGAGTCCATTTCAAGGTGGACCCGGGACCATAGAGGCGTATTCGGGTCATCACCGGGTGTGGTATTCACTTCAAGTGGGACCCTGGACCATGGGAGTGGAGCTACGGATCCTCATCGGACCTACTTCGGGCCTTTAAAAGGGTTCGGAGTCATTCGTAAAGAATAAACGGAAAAAGGGTCAACGTGGGTTGTCGGAATGGACACTCCATCACGCTTTGGGTCATAACTCCTTCAATTTAACTTTGATGGGTCTCAAATTTTTGGAGCTTAAAGTATACACCGAGAGCTTTCAATCGATATCTTATGGGCTTAGAACGGAGCCTGGATGAAGAAGTTATGCGCGTTTGAAGTCGGCAGAAGAAAACTGCCCCAGAACAAGGTCGCGCTTGAGTCAGCTGGTGACTCGCCCGAGTCATTATCTTGTCCCGGTCGTCGCGCCCGCGACAGACCAGGTCGCACCCGCGACCTCATTCGGCCAGCGACGGTTGTGTCGGACAGTAGCCGGCCGCGCCCGCGACGTCCCGATTCTGCGCGTGATTTCCGGCCCCATGACGCTGCGTTTTGTTTATTTTTTTTCCCAATACTATATATACCCCCTCCCTTGGCATTGTTGGTAGTTTTTGAGTTTTGAATGTAACGATTGGCATTGTTAGGGTTTCTCCCTTGTTTTCTCTCAAACCTTCTTATCTTTATCCAATCAATTTTGGTGGTGATTCAAGTCATTCCTTTAGTTATTATTTAGTGGATTACCTATGATAATCATGGTGGGGTGTTAGGCCTAGAGTTGTGGACTCCCCTTGCTCAAGGTCATATCCTTCCTTTAGGTGTTTAACATGGTGGGGTGTTAGGCCGGTGTCAACACTCTCATACGACTCGAACCAATCCTTATGAGAACACATGTGATAGGTACACCTAGTATCAAGAACTAAGTCAACTAACTCATCTCTAGCTATCATACTCAATGTGGTAGCCAAAGCATCATCCGTAACTGTAAACCCTTCAACATCTGACTCGTACCCAACATAGTTTGAGGTACCAGGTTTGATGTGGTTATCCTTACTACCTTGCTTCTGGTCTCTCTGCTTCGCCCAACAATCACCCTCTATATGACCCTTCTTACCATAGTAATTACACTTCTTATTCTTGTGAGGATTCCTAGACTTTGAACAGTGTTTAGACCTCCCTCTAGACCTGTTTTCCCTGCGATCATTGCCCCTTCCCCATACAAACAAGGCATCATTACCCTGGTCATCATTAGTATCAAATTTCTCCTTAGACAGTAAACTAGCCTTTACTTCACTAGGACACCACGGTTCCCATACATCATGATCTCCTTAAATTGTTTATGTGATATAGGTAGGGACAAGATTAAATGTAAAGCCTTATCCTCATCAGAGTGTTTCACATCCATTTATTCTAACTCAGTAATAATATAATCAAATTCACTAAGATGTGCTTGCATAGAAGTACATGTGGGCATTCGTAGCATGTAGAGTTTCTCCTTCATTTGGTACTTGTTGACAAGACGCTTCGACATGTACAACTCTTCCAGTTTTTGTCCAAAGCTCCCGAGGTTTCTCGATATGCATCACTTCTCTCTGAATATGCTTTGCCAAACACATTTGAATCCCTGCTAGAGTCTTATCTTTCAACTTCTTCCTGTCCCTTGGACTCAGGTTACCCTAGATCTCCTTCTGGAGCTTTTTTTCATCATTTATTGTTGCATCAGTCTTCATGTCGGGATACTCAATCACATCCCATAACCCGTACTGAATTAGGGCCGCCTTCACTGATATTTCCACATAATGAAACTCCTCGGTCCATCAAATTTTTGGAATACCTCACTTCATGATTGAAGCTATCTCCACCTTGCTATGATACCACTTGTTAGGAAATTAAGTTTAAGGTTATAGCGGAAGTGAATATAAATGAGATGACGGAAATTACGATAAAATTCAGGAACTAAAAATTAGTGATAAAACGAACACCAGGTATAAGTGGGAAACCGAAGAACTCGGAGGAAAACCCACAGACGACAATAGCTAGAAAATAATCCACTATGAGAATGGAGGATTACAACTCGATCACTATCGAAGGGTGTGATGCGATCAACAAAGGAGATTACAATAAAATCTCTCAAACTCTCAACTCACAATCTCTCGGGATAATACTGGGAAAATATTTGTGAAACTATCTCTCTCTCAATATGTTCTCTTTGATTTAATTGATGATTAAAGTGGAGAAAATTGTATCCTATTTATAGGATGGCTAGGAGAATTCAAGTCAGATTAAAACTCAAATAACAACAAGTAGTATCTGACTTGAAGAGGAAATTAGAATTATATTAAAACTGTATCCCCTGCCGTTTTGGACCTTAGCGGATCCAATGGGACACTAAAAACCCAACATCTCCCAAAGTCACATAACGGCTACACTACTAAAAATATGTGTATTACCAACCACTTTTTCCAACCAATTTAAAATGGTTGGAAAAACCAACTATTTTAGCAACTATTTAATATTCCAACAATTTTCCAAAATTTTTTGTGGGAAAAATGGTTGGAAATTCCAACCAATTTTGCTAGAATGGTTGGAAAATTTTCCTACCACCCTTTTTCCTACTATTTGAAGATGGTTGGAAAAATGGTTGGATTACTAACCATTTTTCCAACAAATTTCAAATAGTAGGAAAAAGAATGGTAGGAAAATAGGTTGGAATTTCCAACCAATTTTCCCACAAATTTTTTTGAAAAATAGTTGGAATATCAAATGGTTGCTAAAATAGTTGGGTTTTCCAACTATTTTAAATTGTTGGAAAAAAGTGGTTGGTAATACACATCTTTTTAGTAGTGCTAAATCAATAACACAAGCCTTATTCCATACAGCCATTGGCCTACACGCTTCACTGCTAAACTCAGATATCATAAAAACTCAAACACTACCAAGAAGGGAAGAATCACAACCTGAAAAATAAGAAGAAAGGATGAGCTTGAAGGCCCAGTAAGTAGTGTAACACCCCTTGGCTGGGTTAGGCATGTAGGTAAACATAGGATGGGTCAGGGTTAATAAATATATACAAAACAAAATCTAATTGGGTTTTGCAAATATTTTACTTAACTCAAAACTCTCAAAATAGACTATAATATTCGCAAGTGATTTACTAATAGGAAACACAATATATCAAAACTTAGCAGTCACAAACACAAAACACACTTTAGGGCTAAGACCACTACTAGGCCAGTGGCATGGGCAAAAAAAATCACAGAGACAAAATATCACAGATTTGAGTCCACAGATAATACATAAGCGCATACAAGTCGATCGACAAGTCTAGTGCATACCTTAACTGGCTAAGGCAGAAGACATGGCCCAGAAACAAAACCAGCAACTTGAAAATCGAAACGTACAAACAATACACAGTCAAGTAATTTCAAATAACAATAAATTAGCCCAAGAAAGTCACTTAAACAAACAGAAGGTTCAAATAATTCAAATACCAAAATCAATATTCGAAACGGCTAATTTGTAAATAATTTAGTCAAAGTGTAACAGAACCTCTCTTGCGTATAAATGACAAAATATAGATACAACCCATAAAATTAACGTCGAAGGGATACTTTGTAAATAGACGTATTAATACGAAATCAATTTAACCTTTCAAATAAAATTATAAGCAAATGTAATCTACTTCAACAATAGCATGTGAACTCGATTTAACAAAAATAAACTTACGGAAAAAAAGGAGGTTACAAAATAATATTTTTTGGCACGAAAAGGACTAAAGAAGCATGACCCCACTTACCTGAAACGCTACTTGAAAGGCCAACTCCATCACTAAGAAATACCTATAATCAATCCAGATATCAGTATATCCACACTCTAATCCGTAATTTACTCAAAAATGCCAACATGCAATCACTTAGGATAGCCAACTAGCAGATCATGAACCTAGCCAATTTCGAAGTCATTATACTCTAATGGAACTACCAAGGAAAACCAATAATATTAAAACTCAATGAATATGTTAAGTGCGATGGATTTGAGTACCAAAAGCATTTACTAAATACCCAAACTGATTTTGCAGGGCTATGCTACTATTGTTGTCTTCTTTTTGTTGTTTTTCTTTTCCTAATTCGCCGCACTAGTTCATCCTAATTCTCACAGGGAGAGCATGATAACAATCAACCAATGAGGTTACCACTTATTAAAACATTGGTAGTGACTAGTGAGTAGTAGGCTACCAAAATGAAAAACATTAATTTTGATTAAAATATAGTATGTTAAAGTAATCAAAAGAACTCTCATGATTACCAAGAAACAAAGAACACCAACACTGCATTCTTTAACATTGCTAATTGACTTTTATACCACCTTCTTTTGATGAATAAATTGTACTATATGTGGGTCTCCAAACCCAACAAAATATTGAAACTTAGAATTCTAATCCTAAATGCTCGGCTTTGGATGTATTCAGACTCAAGATATGCTAATTAAAATAACTAGCTTAAATACCAGTAGAATTATTAGTAGAAACAATAAAATTTAAACGCTAATTGGAAGATTACCATAAAGAAGCTAATGATGCTCACTTTTGGACTCCTCAAGATGATTTGCTCGTCACTTACCCTGATGGTTGGAGTTATTGTATTGTTCTATGAGAATCTATATGAAAAGGGTGGGTCTAGAGTTTGGCTCCCCTGAAATAATAAATGAGTTGAATTAAATAACAATAATAATAATAACAACTACAACCACATTAACAACAAAAGTAGGACTCTTTATTTATTTTTATTTTTATTTTTGGGATAAGGTCTCACAATAGCCGTATTAGCGAAAGAGATAGAGCCATTTTCTTTTTCCCTCCTTGGAAACAAAAACATAATAGTGAAAATTCATCTTATATACATATATAATGACACAAAGTTTATTAGTAGTACAACACATCCATGTTCACACAAAGTTACAATTGATTGAGCAACAAATTAAACCATGGTATGATGTAATTAATCTGCGAATACAATTAATGTGTGCGGCACAAGTCGACCGTGAAAACCCATCATATCTTCCCCAATTTTTTGACACATACCATCTATACATATGTACAATGAGAATGACAAGATCAACACATAATCGTTATGCATTAACAATGCATCGTCAACACTTGATACTCTAAAATTAATAATATCATATAATATTCACATTGATAGCATGAACAATACTTTAACCCCAAACGTCTAATATCTTCTTTTTGTTAGGTAGAACAAGCACAATAGTGAAGGAGTATTAGGCCAACACATCACATTGCTCATGAAAACAACAAAGTATAACCATCAAGTTTTCTCTCTTAGATTGTTAGGAAATTATTTAATAAATGGAACAAATATATTTAACTATAATCCATGAGTCATCTTATATCATAACCTTAATATAATACAACATTTATTGGAAGGAAAATTATACAACCAATATGCATCAAATTACATTAAATCTCAAACATGTACACTAATTATAGTTATGTACAACTTAAATACATAAAAAGAGAGTAACAAGAGTAGGGTTTAGAGATAGCCTGATTTTGGGTAGAGCGTGTACGTAGCACTGTCTAAAGAAAGGAAACGCCCTCACTGCACTGGTAATATAATTCAAATGCGGTCCTCCCCCAAGATACTACAACCTGTTCGATTCCTTTGAATGCAACGAGAGAAATTCCCTAAACCAACTACTTGTCCATGCTTAAAATAATAGTCTATATGACAAGATTTTAACAAGCCAAATATCATAGAGCAAAATTTTAGAGATATTATCACATAAACACTTTAGAAAAGTTAAACAATCTCAAGCTGCAAAAAGTGATTTTGATTAAAACTATGATGCTCTCATAGGGCTTATAGACTTACACCTTAACCTTTTTAACCTCACAAGCACGAGGCTTAAATAAAAGGAGCCTTAGATCATTACGGTTGATAACTGTTGCTTCCATTAAGATAGTCTAAAAGAAAGGTAACCTCCGATACGATGAACAAAATAAAACCATATCGATGTTCGGATTCGCTTCCTATTCCGATGAGATGTCAGTTCCTTTCATGCAAAACTGCTCTTGCATATGCCTCCTATTCCTCATACAAAAACCTAATCTCCAAACCTTCAAAATAACGGTTCAAAAAACTCAGCGAAACCACAGTAAAATAAAGTTGTTAAACCTCCACTTTTATAACAAAACCATGTCAAATAAAAGGCATGAGAAGAAAATAAAAGGAGTTGCAAAATAAAATAGATTTTAATATATAGGATTGAGTGATCCTAATGGATGGTACGTAACAAAAGTTACTACCGATTATAGTGGGCATCAAATTATTAAATTTTAAATCACAAATTTCCAAGAATCCCCCGCATGATTTGTACATATAAATTAAAAAGACCACAACATAAGTTGGATAATTAAATGAAAGATGCGAAAAGTGGTTCAAATAAAAATACATAAAATTAAAAATACATGTAGGTCAAGAGTTTAAGTGATAAATGTACGTACCCATATTCTAATTCATGGTAAATTTACTAGACATTATAATTATAGTAATACATATATATTTTTAGTTTTGGACTATAATTATAATAACACATTTTTATTTGTGTAATTACAATTGATGATAATTATGAAAATACATTTTTATTTGTGTTCGTTAGGGTTCTAGCAAAGTTCTTACTACGGGAGGGTTGGTTAGAATTTGGGTGGAGTTAATGTTATAGTGTGATATGCACATATTAATAATGCGCTTATAAATTGGTTGTGGTAATAAAGAGTTTTGGTAAGCAATTTACTTGGATTTTTAAAATAAAACATTTTTATGGTTGATTTTGATAAACAAAACTGAAAGGGTGGGTTTCAAATATCAAAAGATACAAAAAATGTGAATAAAAACATTTCAGTTACATTGGGTCATGTATTTGATTAGAATATGTAAGTTTTAACATGGAAATTAATTCTTAAACAAACCACCGAAATTGGGAATAAATTAGAATTATCTTTTCTTAATACGCCGTGGAATATAAAATTGTTATGTTTTAACCATTTGATAAGACCCATAAATTTTTTCTATTATAATTATTGTTGGAAATATTTCAAGAGTACAAGATAATTATATAGCCTAAAGTGTTACATATAACAAGTATAAGGATCAAATATAAGTAAATCATCAAGAATATGATCAACACGGGTGAAACTGGAACCAGCACGGGTCGTGTTGGCTTCCAGAGCGCAAGGAAAATGTTCCTGGGCTCAACAAGGGTCGTGTTGGAACAACACAGGTCGTGTTGCACCCAACACGGACCGTGTTGGAACCCATAACAGTTTTAAATGCTAACGGCTATATGATTTCGTGTAATTAGTGTTTGATATTGTAATTAAGCACGATTATGATGATGATTATAATGATATTCCAACAGCTATATGACTTGACTTAGTCAAGGTCATATTAAGGGTATGATCCTCTAGTAAAGTCTCTTGAATACCCTTTGACTAGGGTATTCTAAGAAGGTGGAAGTCTCCTATAAATAGGAGACATTCCAAGCTATTGAGACACACCATTCTAAGCTAATAACATCCTCATTCTTGTCTAGACTGCAGCTATACTTGAGTGATTCAAGAGAGAAACTATTATTCTTGAGTGTTACAAGTGCTAAGATTTATCCCTTTGAACATTTACGGTATAGTAAATAGTTCTTAAGGAAAGTGAGTACTAGGCCACGACTCTTAGCGTTATCCAAGCGAGTTTCCATTGTTCTATATACTGTTTACTCCCTTTTCTCCAACAATCTTAAGAACTAGTTAGTAATGGCCTCGCTTCGTGATATGTCTAGCAATTTCCAAAAGTTAGTGCGCTTTGAAGGAGTGGATTTCTGACGTTGGCAAAGCAAGATGCATTTCTTGCTAACAACTCTCAATGTGGCATATGTGCTTAACATTGAGATTTCTCCCAAGGTGGTTCAAGAATCTTCGACCAATTCAAGAAGGTGACAACCGAGGAGTCTCCAAAAGAAGATGCAACCGACAAAGTTTTCACGGGTGATGGAGGCAAGGAACAAGGAAAAGACAAGGTACCCATGGAAGATGCGGAGGCTACTCGGGAAAGGCTTAAGATGGAGAATGACGACTACATTTGTAGAGGATGCATTCTCGACGGGATGAGCGACACCCTCTTTGATGTCTATCAACATGTGGAGACGGCAAAGAAGCTTTGGGAGATGCTTGAAGCTAAGTACATGTCGGAAGATGCGTCAAGTAAGAATTTTCTTGTTAGTCAATTCATGAAATTTAAGATGGATGATAATAGGAAAATTCTAGACCAATTCCATGAGATTCAACGTATTTTGAGTAACTTCAAGCAACACAATTTGAACATGGATGAATCTATAATCGTATCCTCTATTATTGACAAGCTACCTTCTTCTTGGAATGAGACTAAAAAAACTCTTATGCATCGGAAAGAGGCTATGTCTCTTGAAGGTTTGGCTAACCATCTTCGGATTGAAGAGGAGTTACGCCTACAAGATGGTACCAAGGAGCAATCTAAGATCCATTTGCAGGAGAATAAGGGAAACAAGAATAAGAACAAGAGCCACAACAAAACTAGCAAGGGGATTCAAAAGCCTAAGCAAGTTTGTTGGGAATTGTTCGGTTGTAGTTTTTGTGGTTTTATAAGTAAGGAATGTCGATCTCAGGGATGGGTGTGAGGCTTGATTGAGGTAATCGGTTCGTGGAAGGAGTTTTTCTCAATTGCGGGGAAAGCGGTAAATTATGTAAATGAAATCATTAAACTAATCTAGACAAGATAATAATAAAGAAGCAATTAAAGGAAAGCAATAAAGGAAGCACTTAAGGATGAAAGCGATTAAAAGGCATGAATGATGACAATGAATGAACAACAAAATTGGGAACGAGAAATTATACCTTTGATGACTAATCTTCAATAAACCTTCAATCTACACTTGAATTTCCCCCGAACAAACAAGAAATTGTGGTTTGGATTACCAAGAATCCCCCAAATTCTCACTAGTAAGTAGAATTGAAGTTCCTTGACCCTCCTCCCCACTAAAAATGGAGTTAATTATGGCTAACACTAGAAAGCTTGGAAAACAAGTCAACAATGGCATTTGAAAGGGGAGAGAGAGAGAGAGAGAGAGAGAATGAGAGAGAGAAAGCTTGTAAAACACTTCAATGAAGACAAGAGAGAGCTTGAGAGAGATTGAGAAAGCTTGAGAAAGTTTGAATACAAATGCTAGAAATCAAAGAAAGCTTGAAGAACAATGAAGAACAATTGAAAACTTGAAGAACAATAAAAAGAGATTAAAGCAAATAAAGGAAAGCAATAAATCTAATTCTACTCCTAAACTACCTAGGCTAATTGATAAAACTTCTAATTAGGTCTGAATTACATTAGGTATTTATAGAAGAAGGAAAAGCGAAACCCAAAACCCTCGAAATAAATCGCAGCACGCGCGTCGGTTTTTCCGCAGACAAAGTGGCTCGGGCGAGCCATACGGGTTGCTCGGGCGAGCTGGCCTACTGGTCGACCATGAATTGTCGTTGCCCAGCACTGGTCGCGGGCGCGACAGTGGCCTTGCTCGGGCGAGTGACTGATGGCTCGGACGAGCGTAGCTTCTGTCTGCACGTCCTTCCTTCTCTCCGCAGCACGTCGCGGGCGTGACCTCCGGCTGCTCGACCGATGTTGCTTGCGGCAGAGTGTTGTCTCGGGCGAGAGTATCGACGACTCGGGTGAGACTTGGGTCTGTCTCCCCGCCCTGTTTTGCGCCAAACATAAATATGAGGTTCCGGGTCGGGTTCGCCTCGGGTCTCGGCTCGGATTGACTTGGTTTGACTCAGGAAGTCGCTCGGGATTCCCTAAAAACCTTCAATTAAGCCCAAACTTCTTCTAACTCCTTATTTTCCTACAAAACACCAAATCATTATATCTAATATATAAATAGGGGTTAAAACAAGCAAATATACCCTATAAAAGAGAAGAAATTCGGCTCAGAACGAGACCGAACAGGAATGTGGCAAACCCGAGCACACAAAAAGAGAGTGTTACCAATGGAAAAAGAAGCATGGTCTTTTGAACAAAGATACATCAAAGGGCAAGAGTAAGGAGAAGGAACCCAATTCCTTTGTGGTCATGATTAAGGATCATATTAACATGGTATCCATTGGTTGTAATGAATGGTACATAAACTCGAGTGCGTCAAGGCATGTTTGCATTGACAAGAGTTTATTTAAGACTCTCAAACCGGCGGATGATGGTGTGAAACTCTACATGGGCAACAACCATCTGGTGAAAGTTGAAGGCATTGGGCAAGTGGAACTTGTTTTCACTTCCGGTAAATCTTTGCTTTTAAATGATGTGTATTTAGCTCCGGAAGTTTGTAAGAATCTTGTATCCGGTTATCTCCTTAGCAAGTTTGGTTTTATGCAAGTTTATGATGGAGATAATTATGTACTTTCCAAGGGTGGGACTTTTGTGGGGAAGGGATATGCTTATGGGGAGATGTTTAAATTGAATGCAAAAAGTAATAAAGATGACATAATTTTCGCTTATATGCATGTGTCTAGTTTGAATAAATCCTTTCTATGGCATGCTAGATTAGGACATGTGAACATTACAAAATTGAAAGAAATGTCTAATCTTGATTTGATTCCTAAGTTGAATGATGATATAGAAAAGTGTAAGACATGCATGCTTAATAAAATCACTAAAAGTTCATTCTCAAGTATAAAAATTTAAAAAAAAAAAAACTTCTAAATTGCTTGATTTAATTCATAATGATTTAGGAGATTTTCATAGTACACCTTCTATGGGTGATAAGAAGTATTATGTGACATTCATTGATGATTATTCTAGATATTGTCGAGTTTATCTTTTGAGTTCTAAAGATGAAACACTTGAAAAGTTTAAAGTTTACAAAACTAGAAGTGAACTTCAATGTTAGACCTTGATTAAGACTTTAAGATCCGATAGAGGAGGGGAATTTTATGATCCAAAGTTTTTCCAAGAAACGGGGATTGTTCATAAAACAACCGCACCGTATACACCACAACAAAATGGGGTTGCGGAAAGGAAAAATAGAACTTTAAAAGAAATGGTGAATTCTATATTGTCAAACTCCGGTTTAAGTAATGGATTTTGGGGTGAAGCCATGTTAACGGCTTGTTACATTTTAAATAGAGTTCCATTCAAAGGGAATTCTAGTACCCCATATGAATTATGGAACAAAAGATAGCCAAGTCTAAAGTATTTTAAGATTTGGGGTTGTAGGGCCATTGTAAGGGTCCCGTAACCTAAGAAAAGAAAGTTAGGTGAAAGAGGAATTGAGTGCATCTTTATAGGCTATGCTCAAGATAGCGAAGCTTATAGGTTTTTGGTGGTTGAGCCAAATGAGTACATTTTGGTGAATACCGTTATGGAATCAATAGATGCAATTTTTGATGAGAGTAGGTTCTCTTCAATTCCTAGACCTAAAGATGTAACTCTAGATATTGTTCCTCTAATTGAGCCTCAAGATGAAAATCATGAGGGTATATCCATACAAAATGATCTTTTGAGTCATGATGTTACTCATGATGAAGAAGATGAAAGTATTGAATTAAGAAGGAGTAAAAGATCAAGGAAACCAAAAGATTTTGGTTCGGGCTTCTATGTTTATTTAGTAGAAGGTTCAAGGGACTCAATTGAAAGTGAGACCCTATGTATGTACAACATAGATAAGGATCCTAAAACTTTTAAAGAAGCTATGCAATCTCATGATGCTTCTTTGTGGAAAGAGGCGGTACAAGACGAGATTGATCCAATAATGGAAAACAATGTTTGGATATTGGTTGACCTTCCTCCGGGAAGTAAACCAATTACCTCTAAGTGGATCTTTGAAAGGAAAAGGAAAGTAGATGGTACCGTTGAGAGGTATAAAGCCCGGTTGGTTGTAAGGGGCTTTACTCAAAAATATGGTATTGACTACTTTGATACATATGCACCGGTGGCTAGGATAGCTTCAATACGTGTATTGTTGGCTCTAGTTACTATCCATAAGCTAGTTATCCATCAAATGGATGTCAAAACGACATTCTTAAATGGAGAATTAGAAGAGGAGGTGTATATGGAACAACCCGAAGGGTTTGTTGTTGAAGGTCAAGAAAAGAAAGTTTGTAAACTTATAAGGTCCTTATATGGACTTAAGCAAGCACCTAAGCAATGGCATCAAAAATTTGATGAAATAGTGCTTTCAAGTGGTTATAGGATCAATGAATCGGATAAGTGCATATACTCTAAGTTTGAGAATGGAAAAGGGGTATTATATGCCTATACGTTATTGACATGTTGATCTTTGGGACCGACATGGAATAAGTCAATAAGACCAAAGAATTTCTATCCTCAAAGTTCTCTATGAAGGACATGGATGAAGCGGATGTAATTCTTGGTATTAAGATCATTAGAAATAATGATAAGATAAGTTTATCTCAAGATCATTACATTGAGAAAATATTGAACAAGTTTGGAGGTGATAAGTTATATCCAACAGTAACTCCTTATGATTCAAATAAGAAACTAGAGAAAAATTTGGGTTCTCCAGTTAATCAACTTGAGTATGCTAAGTTGATTGGAAGTCTCATGTATGCAATGACAAGTACAAGGCCAGATATTGCTTATGAAATTGGCATGTTAAGTAGGTTTACAAGTAATCCGAGTAACATGCATTGTTTTGCTATTCGGAGGGTATTAAGATATTTAGCTGGGACTAAAGGTTACCAACTCACTTATAAGGGAGAACCTTCGGTATTAGAAGGATACTCGGATGCAAGTTGGATAAATAAAAGAGATTTCTCCTCTACTAGTGGATGGGTGTTCCTTTTAGGAGGTGGAGCGGTTTCTTGGGGTTCTAAGAAACAAGCTAATATAGGGGACTCCACTATGTCTTCGGAATTAGTAGCGTTATACGCTGCTTTTAAGGAAGCGGAATGGTTAAGGAACTTATTATTGGAAATACCTATTTGGTATAAACCAATGGCGCCAATCACAATTCATTGTGATAGCAAAACTACTCTTGATGTTGTGTATAGCCATGTTTACAATAGCAAGTCAAGGCACATCGGTTTGAGACATGCTTATATACATAAACTTATAAGGGATGGAGTAGTGACTTTAAGATATATCAAATCAAAATAAAACCTAGCCGATCCTTTGACTAAAGGATTAACTAGAGATTTGATAAAAGGTACTTGAAAGGGGATATGTTTAAGTATAGCTCAAAATATCTACTAATCACAGAAAAGACTCAACTTTACGAATCGGAATACCACCAATTTCTAAAGTTCAAATGAGTACGAAGTTGCTTAAATTAGTAGGAAGCATCAGTTTTATCCCAAGGTCAAGTGATGCTTAGAAAGCTGTAATGACAAGAGGTTGAGTAGTAATACTCTTAATAGACTTTGTGGAAAGCGTAATTACAGGGGTGGTATATTACAAAGCCTACCTATGTAAGTGTAATGTGTGGCCGCATAAAGGAACTATGAGCTAAAGTTCCGAAACACTTATGAAGGATAAGGACACAAGGCCGGATAATAGTGTCAAGTTATCTACGCTCAAGACTTAAAATATATGTGTGTTATGAGTATAATTGATCAATTAAATCCAAAGTTCAAAGCTATGTCTACTTTGTGATTTGGATTCAATTTTGGCTTATATACACTAAATGAAAAGTTCAAAGAGCAATCTACTTTTCATTAGACATATGTTTTGTGAGTTTCTCTGGTGATTATAAGTTAAGGTATATCTCAAATAGCAGGGGTATAAGCTCCTTAAGTTAAGTTATTTCAAGGGTTTTACATACTCTTGAAATAGCGGGAGATTGTTGGAAATATTTCAAGAGTACAAGATAATTATATAGCCTAAAGTGTTACATATAACAAGTATAAGGATCATATATAAGTAAATCATCAAGAATATGATCAACACGGGTGAAACTGGACCAACACGAGTCGTGTTAGCTTCCAGAGAGCAAGGAAAATGTTCCTGGGCTCAACACGGGTCGTGTTGGAACAACACGGGTCATGTTGCACCCAACACGGACCGTGTTGGAACCCAGAACAATTTTAAATGCTAACGGCTATATGATTTCGTGTAATTAGTGTTTGATATTGTAATTAAGCACGATTATGATGATGATTATAATGATATTCCAACAGCTATATGACTTGACTTAGTCAAGGTCATATTAAGGGTATGATCCTCTATTAAAGTCTCTTGATTACCCTTTGACTAGGGTATTCTAAGAGGGTGGAAGTCTCTTATAAATAGGAGACATTCCAAGCTATTGAGACACACCATTCTAAGCTAATAACATCCTCATTCTTGTCTAGACTGCAGCTATACTTAAGTGATTCAAAAAAGGAAAGTGAGGACTTGGCCACGACTCTTAGCATTATCCAAGCGAATTTCCATTGTTCTATATACCGTTTACTCCCTTTCCTCCAACAATTATGTTATTATTATTATTATATTTTAAAAGGATATTAATTCTTAAATATACCTAACTTGTGGAAAATGTTAGAATTATTGTTTTCTGATTGGATGTGAAACCTAAAATTATTCTCCTTTCACTATTTAATGGTACCCATATACTTTGCTATTATAATTATATAAATATAAATTTTTTGACCTAGATAATAAGTATTATACTCTTATAATTGTTAAATATATATAACTATTAAAAAATATCATTAAAAATAACAAAAATGAAATATGAACCATATGATTTTAATTTAATTCTCCAAAATTACGAACGTGCATTACATGAGGCAGCGTTGGTAAAATTTTGTCCGATCTGGAATACTCGAGTTGTTCGACCCGAAAAATCGGGTATGGACAATGATTTTTCGTCCGAATTTTGATATTGACCGAATTGACCGAATATTCAGACATAAATTTTCTCTTTTTTATATTGTCCGAACTCGATTTTAGTTTCGTCTAAAGTGTTCAGACCAAAATAAAACTAGATCCGGACATAACGAATTTGAACATTGTCCGAATTTGTTCTATCCGAATTTATCTAACCCGAAACTTTTGCCAACGCGTCATGATGGAGAATTGACAGTAGAGCTGGGAGGAGTTAGAAATTGGTAGGCAGTCACAACAAACCGATTGAGGCGAGGAGACAGAATGGCAATGGCGATGACGGCGAGAGTGATAACGGTGGAACAGAACGGCGGTGGAGACTTCTGCACGGTGCAAGAGGCAGTGGACGCTGTCCCCCTTGGCAACACGCGTCGCACAGTCATTCGTCTGTCACCAGGAGTTTACAGACAGCCCGTGTATGTCCCCAAGACCAAGAACTTCATCACCTTTTCGGGTTTAGCTCCCGAGGACACTGTTCTTTCATGGGATAATACCGCCAATAACATCCAACACCATCTGGTAAATTTTGCATCTTTACTTTCTTTCAACACCTGCATTTTGTTTGAAATTATTGAGTTGGGTTTGTGGTTTGCAGACTAATAGGTTGATTGGAACAGGCACGTTTGGATGTGGGACTGTCATTGTTGAAGGGGAGGATTTTATTGCCGAGAATGTCACTTTTGAGAACTCTGCTCCCCAGGTACGTATGGTCTTTGTTATGATCTATGCTTCTGCCTTTGAATGACTGAAAATGTTTAGGATTGGAAGTTTCTATCTTTTAAGGGATCCTCCAGGATACGTTAGGATGAGGAAACTGATACTTGAATCGTTATGGCTGGGTGTATATCTGTGGATTCTAGTTTCAAGTTTTTGTGAATAAGGTTGATGCCATTTTGATGTTTTGGAGAAATCTTTTTGTACAGGGATCAGGTCAAGCTGTGGCACTTAGGGTGACTGCTGATCGCTGTGCGTTCTACAATTGCAGGTTCCTTGGTTGGCAGGTATATTTCATTCTCCTTAATCTAATTAACAACTGGTTTTGAGTCTCTTCTTGGATGGTTCATGGAACTGCTGAACATGGAATGGATGAGAGCATTGTCAACTTGAGCTTCATGGACTGAGTCAGTGTATGTGGTTTTGGACCTCTTGCTTCTTTGGTGATGGAACAGTATATCGTTAGGGGAAACATTAGCTGTTTATGGTGTTTTTAGTGAAATACCCTTGTGAGCGATCTCTGAAGTCAGGATGCTAATTCGAGAAAAATAGGAGTTTGTAGGGGTGGATTTACTTTGCGGGGAATCTGGAGAGACCGAGAGAGAGTCATGCATCCAGAAGAGAGCATAAAGGAGCTAATATTTGAGAGTAAATAACGGGTCTAACTCTTAGTTGTTTGACCCTACCTTGTTGGCCATATGGATGGCCGTGATGCTCAATCCTTTTTCTGTGCTTGAGAGCGTGTGAGGTGGTGGTTTAACAACCAAACATGGGTGCTTGTCAGTGTTCATTTGCTGCGGCAAAATAAGATGGGATGGCTTACCTTTGGAGGGCTCTTATTTGTTTAATACTGGTTTAGATACAATGTGGATATAAGGGCACTTCACCTTTTTGGCCCCTTGATTTCAGTAAGATTAGAAACTGGAAGGTCCACGTGATTGCGATGGATATCTTAAATCTCATGGTGCTGTGGATGGAGTAAGGTTTGCTTGAATCATGTAAAATTTGGGATTGCTTATCACGTAATAGTGTACTAGCTGTGTATTATTTTCAGCTTTAGCTGCTCCTTGAGTTTGGTATGTTTCTCAACACTTAAATTTTTTTTTTTTTTTTTTTTTTTGCATTATGGGGTTAATGCTCATGTTAGAGACACCATACAGATCTATCGAATGGAGGAGTGTAAACCTACATCTTAGGCCTCCACCTTCTTGCTTCATGGGGTGGGTTTCCCCTTTTTCTTCTTGATTAATAATAAGTGGCGATTGAGACAAGGCTAGGTTCATCTTTGGTTATTGGAGATGAAGAGGAGGGTTGATTGGGTCTTTCAGTGGAAGGGCTTGTTCTTGGTTTGCCCTTTTGAAAATCTATGGAGGATCATTCAGTAGCTCTGTCAACAATTTCCAATATTGGGAAGAAGTGTCTGTTCACTTGGTTTCCTGTGCCATCCATTTGTGTGGTTTTGAGCATTTGAGTGGGTCTTGTTTGTTAACATTGTGCTCAATTTTTGCTCTTCCTCCTTAAATAGGTATAATGCTGATCATAGCCCTTCATTAAGTTCTATCGCCACATGGGGTTGGAGGGATTCCTAAGTACTCTTTCTGTTTCTCCTTTTTCAGTTTTTTGTCAAGCGGTTCCTGTACTTTTCCTTACTCAAACTGTTCTATTTCAATAGGCAAAGAATTTTTTCTTTCAAGTGTTAGGTTCTAATCGTTTTGGCCGTAGCGCTTTACTTGATAGCAATCCATTTAATCTTGTGCTACATGCATCCTCACTTCAATAAGTTGGCCTCTTAATTGGCTGATTAGCGAGTTACTTAGCCTCACAATAAATAGGCTTATATTATCCCAATATGGAGGTTTTATATTGTGCTAGGTGTAACACCTGTCTTCGTTGTAGAGTTCGAACTCTGTACTTAAACGCACACACAATATGGGGCTGGGATCAACGCTCCATGTGGCCTTTGTGACGACTAGAGCTCAGTATACTAGGCCTCTTCTACTTGGGTTACTCTTCATAGGTTCATGTTTGCACATTTCTTGTCTTGTAAATGTCATGGAGGGAAATGGTTGATCTTTGACTTCGTGTTGATTTTATGATTAATAGTAAGCATTGGGACTTTATCGAAGTTGTGCACCAGGTGGCTGAATGGTGCCCTTCTTTGGATGTTTATAATTGTGGCTGCTAATTTGGTCTGTTGTCCTTACCTAATTTTGTACATCACAAAGTTGAAGTTATGCTTGTTATATGGGCTATGCCACGTGGTTTGTTGATGGATAGAGGTAACAAGGCGATCTCTTTTTGCAACAAATTTGTAAGAAGATGCAAATGCATAATGGAAAGCGTGCTTCTTTGTGAATTATAACGTGTAATCATGGTATGGGTGAATATAAGTACATAGGACTCATAGTGTAAAGCACATTACTGAACTTAGCTATGCGGTTAATTTAGACTATGTTGGTTTGTCTTCTTTATCATTGTGAGTGTTTTTGAGCTATGGTTTTAGATGAACCATCAGGTTAAAAGATCCTGATGCACAAAAAGGAGTAAAGGGATCTTGGAGCTTAGGTGCAAGTCCCGAGGCAAAGGCGCATGCTTTTCGGTTGCAAGACACACTTATACTCAAAATATGTGAAAAGTTATTCTTAATTCTATTATTCTTTGACAATAAGTTAAATATAACATCCAATAACTAGCTAGACATTATTACAATGACAAACTACACATCAAAGGTGCTCGCTCATGCTATATTCGCTTTTCGGATGCAAGACACTCTTTGTTTTTATGGTTGATTTCTTTTTCTTTCCCTCAACTACAACAAGGAGTCTCAAGGTGCTCGCTCATGCTATATTCGCCTCTTGTGGATTTTGGATTAGGTGTCGCCAAGGCTTGCGGAGTCACACATAAGGTGCGCTTTTTCAAACCTTGAATGGTTCGAAACATATGATGGTAGCGCTAATATTTGAGCCATGGTGGGGCGCCGAGATGCTATATGCAAAAAAGCTCGTAATCTAAAGAGCATTTGATTCATGTCCTAGTGGAGGTGTGGATGATTCAACATGTCTTTCTAGTTTCTTCATATTGTGGAACTTTCGTCCTAGTGGGTATACGCTAGCTACATGTCGAGAGAAACATGTCTATGACACTACTATTATACAACGTAGAATGGAGGAGGCAAATCATTGTTCATGAAATAGGAGAGTAAGGTTATTTGTTCTTTTGCATACTCAAAGACTGTGAGACACTTACTCTTGCTAAAGTTGCATAGTTTGACACATATTTATTTGGACTGCTCTCAATTTTCCATTGGGATGAACTTTCCTAGAATAAGCAATCCAAAGCCTAAGTTAAACTATGTTTGCTGAAAAAGTAGCAATCCCATTCTGAGTTGAGCAATTGAGGACGCATTCCTAGTGACTATGGTTTGATGAAAAGTTATGTCACATAGATGTTAGCCAGGTGTGGTGAAAACTTGGCGTTTTATTGGTTAGGGAGTCGTCACATCTAGAACGGATCTTGTGCACGCTCTTATGCGAACATTTTGTCATCCTTTATGATTATAATGAAAACTTTAATACTAAAAGTTTACTTTTTTTTTGTGGGGCGGGGGGGGGGGGCTCATGGACTATGTCATCTTTCATAATGAGGTGAGGTGTGTGAATGGTGAATGGTTGCGGTACACTTTGTCTAGCGTTGTTATGCTTTGTGTTGTCGTTTCCATCTTGCCTCAGAGATTTGGTGTTGTCCGTGACCAAACTATTGATGTACAAACTTAACTAGAGATTTTACTTAGTACTTTTTGATGTCAAGTGTCAACTTAAATGCATAACCAATCTTCTAAATTTTCTTAAGGGAGTACAAGAGAGTAACTTAGGTTGGTAATTTGGCACCAGTCAAACATAAGGAGTATGATTTAGCTTAGCCTTACGAATTTGGCTCAGCACTGACTTGAAATCCCGGGTGCGAATTATTTTGTAGTCATTGTGACTCCTTTATCAACATGACTTGGGAATTCTTTTTAAGTCTTTCAGTTGCAGTGACTAGTTTGAAGTTCTATGTTATTTTTCATAGGATGCCCAGAATATTTTCCCATTTGGGCAAGTGATTATGACTTTCTTTTACTACTTGTTCTAATGTGGGTCAAGCGTGTATGCTTTGCAATCTTTTTGTATGCGTCTTGTGTGTGGAGTTAAATTTATCTTGGTTCTAGTGATTTGAGGAGTTTTTCTCTTGCAAATTTTTCCTTCAATAAGGACTGGATATAAGCCTCCCTGAGGCGGTTATCTTGGTAGATTCTCTTATCATGGAAGTGAGGAGATTGAAAGTCCAACATCCTCGTAAGAAATCATGTAACCTTTAATGGGCTCTGTCATTGCTGGGTTTCATTAAGTCTTACGTCCTGTGACTATGTATAACATCGGCTGGGAAACTCAGAGGCATTTGATTGCTGATTGTCGTCTTTAATTTTGGCAAGAGCGAGACTCATGTTTTGGTCTGATCAAGAAAGAGCACTGTCGTTGGGTCCCCCCCCCCCCCCTCCTCCTTAAGCCAGATCTACTTTCTTGTGCTCATCATCCCTTGCTTTGTAATTTTTCTTTTGTCCTTGTGGATTTTGGAGAAAGCCAGGAGATACTGTGCAGCATTGTTTTAGGTGTTGGTTTGGATGTATATATATGGTTTTTGGTAGATGATGTAGGGCTAGTATGCTGTGATGTAGTGGATGGTAGGAGTCAAACCTATGAATTTACTGCCTTTTTTTTTTTCCACTTTCAAGTTTGCATGTGTATTTTGGTTGTAATGTCACCTTATGCTTTGCATCCTATTAAGGAACTTTATGTGAAGTGGGATTGCCTACTTTGGGGCCTTTGTTGCCGTATTCCCTTTTCCGCTTCATGATCGACGTCATGATAATTTTGTCCATGATATTGTCTTCCACTAGGATACATTGTACTTGCACTACGGAAGGCAATATTTAAGGGACTGCTATATTGAAGGAAGTGTAGACTTCATCTTCGGGAACAGTACAGCTTTCTTGGAACATTGCCATATTCATTGCAAGTCGGAGGGTTTCATAACGGCACAAAGTAGGAAGTCGTCTCAAGAGTCTACTGGCTATGTATTCCTGAGGTGACTCTGAACTTCTTGCTGAATTTATTTGCTTTTTTGCCTGTAATGTGACATTTTAGTGAATCATAAATGAAACCCGGTTCTGAAATTCTTGGGGATTGGTACATTAACATTGCAAGTTGTGGGTTGATGCTTTCTTCTTTCATCTATTACGCACTATCAGTGTTTTATTCAGTATTTGCTGAAATTTCTAATCTGCTGCATATAATGTGGCATCTATTGTAATTTGTCAGAGATTGCATGCAATCATGCTTGTTACAAAATATCTATTGGATATAGAGCTGTTTCAAGCCCTTTGTAGCTATGAATAGGAAAAATGATTTGAATTGATTTTTAGAGAGGGTGAGTGAGTCCATTGGAAGTGGATAAGAGAAAAGAAGCTGATAAATGTGAAAAACAACTAACCAGGTGAAGCAGACACCTTCCAATAGAGGGTCAACGGGATTTGTGAAAATCAGTACGTGCAGAGAAATCTCTCATTGCTAAAGATAATGTGCTACCACTTCAAGGAAACCTGCCAATATTGAATTCCCACCAAAGCATCATAGAATATCCCAAGAAGAACAAAAGGAAGCTCTTGAAAATCCTCAAATTATCACGTCCATACACCGCGGTAAGACCCCACAGATCCACACTCTTAAACTTAGAACAAACAGAAACCACAACACGACAGTCAAGAACCTCCAAAGTTTGAGGCTTCCATATAACAACAATTCCCCTTGAATGGCCTATTGAGGGCAAGAAATAAAAGCTACCAAAGCGAACTACACCCCATAGATTCAGCAATACATATGACTAACCTGCTTAATCTTTGATTCTTGGAGGATAGCAACTTCACAAGAGAACCTACGTAACACCATTTCCCTTAATCTTGTTCCCCCTCTCAACCCCCTTACATTCCAATAAAACATTAGTTTGTTGCCTGCATTAGAAAACATTGCCTTCTGACATCAGCCCCTCACTTATCCACAAAAGTGATCATCCTTCTTTCTTTTAGCTTCCATTGAGGGGAGGATTGAAATTTGAATGTAACTCTTTCTTTCTACCTTCAATAGCTTGCCCCATCCTTTTGCAAAAAGATAAAAATTGTCCAAACCCCAAATATTCAACCTAGTTCTCTGACTTGTCAAAACCACATGATGAACCACATTGCAAAACTCGAAAGCTAAAGTTATCTTGGTGCACAACAACATGAAAAGGAGAATCTCCTGTCTCTAGCTGAATAGTAGAGAACACACCGCTGTTACGTTCAATCTTCTCTTTCCCATTTTTATTTCCCAAATCTATAACTCTGAATGTAATGAAGAGAGCTCCTCAAAGACGTTAGTGATTCTAGAATCCTAGGAGGGGACCCTATAAAGCTGGGGCAAAACACTCACTTTAATAACTGGGATGATTTTCCAGGAGAAAAAGGTTCCTTGGAATCAGAGTCGTTGCCATAGTTTTTTCCTATTAAAAACAAAAGCGTTTGCTATGGCCATAGTGACTTGGAAAATTCCCCTACCAGTCAGTTCGCTGTTTGGAAGGAAACAACTTATATAGTGCAGTTTTGGATTTATCTCTTATTGAAGTTGGGATAAGTGGAGACATATTTATTCCTTGTTTTTTTTAAAATTAATGCAGTTAAATTTGCATTGCACTCACATATTGTAAGTTTGTAATAATACAACTTATTAAGTATTTTTATGTTAAATATATATATATATATATATACCATTTCTGTAACGCCCCAACCTAGGGTGGCTAGGCACGTCACTACCGTGGGGTCCTCCTTGGACACCCACAAGGCTACCTAAACTCCAAACCATAATTATTCCCAAATATCATAGAGCAGTGGAAGCTTTTGTCCATAACAAAACTCAAACTTAGGTCGTAGGAGTCAATCTAAAGCATACAAACCCATACCTACCTACATTCAACAAAGTGTACATGTTTACACACAAAATACATCCATATTAAACTTAACAACATATTCGATATCAAAAATATAACTTCAAGCCTCCTTCCTAGCCATAACTCCAAAAAACACATCAAGAGCTAGTCGCTTAAGGTACCTTCCTGCCTTTCCGCATTCAAAACCTGAAAAAAGGTGAGGTCATGAGCTCCCCGAGCCTAGCGAATAATCCGTATCTTCCCCGTCGTTACACTTTGCACATAACAGGTTAGCACATAAACACATTATCCTGTATAAATACCATTACTTTCTAAAAAGCAACAAACATAGGGAAGTGACAAAGGGACCTATACCAAAGAATCACCATAAGCTCATATAACTCATACATACATATCACGTAATTCAAATAAACTATCACATTCTTATCAAAGTCACATCACATCTCATAATCAAAGTCACACGTAATCACAATCTTCCAATTTCAGAAAGCTTAACACAAATCACAACATAACACAGTTTTCTCAATTAGTAACTTGTTGTAGGGAAACTAAACTTATAACTCACTCAATGGACTAGCACCTATATATCACAAGGGTCACAAACACATCCCGGTGGACCGGGCAATGCCCACTCAAGGTACCTACTACCAGGGACCTGTCGTTCTAGAACGCAGATATCCTCAATTCACAAACTATGCAGTCACATTCACATACTAGCGAACCGGGCAAAGCCCACTCAAGGTACCAACTAGGGACTCACATAGATGCAAAACAAACAGGCCGAAAACCACATCTTGATACCTATTAGGCGACCTGACACAAAGACACATAAGTCATAGCCCAAAGCAAGACACAAATCTCATTCCCCAACTTTAGTTTAATTACAACACTAACAACAACAAACTCAAAGTATTCTTTCTTTTGAAGGTAAGTAAAACATAATAGTCAATAAGATAACCATCCACAAGGCATGAGTACATTTTTCATCACAATAATTGACATACCTACTGATTTCAAGGCATAATACAAATGATTTTCACAATTAATACCTCCACTTAGTACACAAACAAGCCCAATTTACACTAATTAAGCATATATATTCAAAACTCTATAACTCTTAAAATAAACGTCCTAAATTCTTGAAATCTTAAACACACATAGTATATATCATCTAGAATATACAGTAAAATTTAGAGCCATGAAATCTAAATACATAATTCACGAAAAATCCCACATTTTCATCAAATTTGAACTGAAAACAAGGGGAGTTTCACTCTACAAATTATATCTCACAGAATACAACTCCAAAATTCATGGAAATTTACCACAAGCTGTCTAATAGCATCTCGAACCTATAGTAAAAATTTGGTTCAATTTGGATGAGCCAATAATTCACAAAAAATCAAACAGTAGCCCAGTCCCTGTGCATACGAATTTTTCTAATAATTTTCATTCATAATTTTTGTTCTCCAAACCCTAAAATTCAAGCAACAACCACAATCTAATACATGCAAACTCAGATTCACAACCTAAACATCAAGTCTCATCAAATTCATATACTTTAACAATCCAACACATGCAAATTAATGGTGGGTTTCTAACAACTCCAATTAGGGTTCTTTACTCTTTTAAACCCTAAAAACAACTCAAATTCATGAATTCAATCCCAAATTCGAATATAAATCATAATCAAATCTTTCCCTACAAATTTTAAACAAAGAAATATAAGAAATTACTCACCAAAATAGGTGGAACAACACAACCACGTAGGTCTCTCATTGCTGGGCTGTAACTCGAGCTAGGGAGGTCAAAACGACAATCACACCGTTGGATATGAAGAGGAAAGTGTCAGGACAGCATACTAAAATTTGAATTCGATCGGAGGTCGTTTGGTCGTCGATCGGGGTAAAAAACGGAATTTCTGCTCTCCCCTTCTTTCTCTACCTTTCTCTCTCTCTCTCTCTAAAATGTGTCGTGTGTGTTATGCGTATAAACCCAACCCCCCTCCCCTACTTGTTTTTATTATCTATTCTTTTCTCCTTTTCCCTTCATTTTCTTATTCCTTTTCCTTTTTCTTATTCACTCTTTTTTTCCCCCAAACTAACACATCAATATGTCACACAGATATAATTTTAAACACTTAAAAAAAAAACCACAACGTCAAA
The DNA here is from genome assembly GCA_029582165.1 of Portulaca oleracea. NCBI lineage: Eukaryota > Viridiplantae > Streptophyta > Magnoliopsida > Caryophyllales > Portulacaceae > Portulaca > Portulaca oleracea. Next base: position 18,068,983 of record CM055872.1, read on the forward strand.
GTTAGTCAGTTAAAAGAAAATGGCGGGGTGTTACAACCTTCCCCCGTAAAATAAGTTTCGTCCTCGAAACTAACCTTGTTCCTTAAACGAACCTCCTCAATTCTTCTTCGATGGTCATGAGATAAATCCTCCCAACAGAACTTTTGCCTCTATCGTAATCCACCTTCTCGTTATGCGATTGAGACATGCTTCCTTCTTCGACCAATGGCCTCTTGGACCCTCCAAGGGCTCTCTTGTTGGGCTTAGGGCAGTCAACCGCTTTATGACCTTGTTCTCCGCAATTAAAGCACTTCCCAGTGGCTTGATAACATTCAGGTCCGCCGTGCACCTTCTTGCAGTAATCACAATATTTCTTGTCAGTAACAGTGTCCCTTTGCGGGTCTTGGACGATGTTCTTTTGTTTTCCAAAGTTTGAATTTTCTCCACTAGTCTTCTTCATTGTTGATGCACTCTTAGCCTTGCCTTCATTGTGAATATTTTCAAACTTTACAGCTCTTTGATATAAGTCTTGATACTTTGTGAATGTCTGTGATGCCAACCCCATACGTATGTTAAAGCTCAGACCATCTTCAAAGCGATCCACCTTCCTTTGCTCTGTATCCACCATATGCTTACCAAAGCGACTCAGTTCAATAAACTTGGTACCATACTCCATCACCGACATTTCACCTTGCTCTAGATTAGCAAATTCTAACTCCTTAGCCCTTTTTATGTCTCTAGGATAGTATTGTTCATTCATCTTCTCCTTCAATTTCTCCAAGTGAGTGGGTTTGCTTTCTCTTCCTCTGGGCTTGGCTTAACCAAGTCCCACCAATGATCTGCTTCTCCAGCAAATAAGTGTGTAGCCAAACCCACTTTATACTCTTCAGGACACATCATAGTCTTAAAGATCTTATCGATTTCTCTCATCCATTCATCCAACTTAGAAGGATTCGCGGTTCCCCTAAACTTTGATGGTTGCAACTTAAGAAATTTGTTTAGCAGGGTAATTCCTATCATAGGGTCAACTTTGCTTGTTTTCTCATCAGGTCCACCTCCTCCTCCCTCAACACACATCTTTAAGACTCGACAAAATAGGTGGAACAACATAATCACGTAGGTCTCTGATTGCTGGGCTAAGGTGTTAGAATTTGCTAATTTAGAGCAAGGTGAAATGTCAGTGATGGAGTATGGTGCCAAGTTTATCGGACTTAGTCGCTTTGGTAAGCATATGGTGGATACAGAGCAAAGGAAGGTGGATCGCTTCGAAGATGGTCTAAGCTTTAAAGTACGCATGGGATTGGCATCACAAACAATCATCAAGTATCAAGACATATATCAAAAAGCTATAAGGTTTGAAAAGATTCACAATGAAGGCAAAGCTAAGAGTGCATCGACAACAAAGAAGCCCAGTGGAGGAAATTCAAGCTTTGGAAAACAAAAGAACATTGTCCTAGACCCACAAAGGGATGTTGTTACTCAAAGAAATATTGTGATTACTGCAAGAAGGTGCATGGTGGATCTGAATGTTATCGAGCCACTGGGAAGTGCTTTAATTGCGGGGAAGAAGGTCATAAAGCGGCTGACTGCCCTATGCCCAACAAGAGAGCCCTTGGAGGGTTAAAGAGACCATTGGTTGAAGAAGGAAGCACGCCTCAGTCGCATAACAAGAAGGTGGATTACGATAGAGACAAAAGTTCTGTAGGGAGAATTTATCTCATGAAGCCATCGGAGAAGAATTAAGGTGGTTCGTTTAAGGAACAAGGTAAGTTTCGAGGACGAAACTCATTTTAAGGGGGAAATGATGTAACACCCCGCCTTTTTTTTTAATCGACTAACTTTGATGTTGTGGTTTATTTTAAGTGTTTAAATTATATTTGTGTGATATTTTGATGTGTTATTTTTTTCTTTAATTGTGTTAGTTCTTGTAGTATTAATTAGTTTCCTTGTTACTAATTAGATGTTGGGGAAAAAAAAGAGTGAATAAGAAAAAGGATAAGAAAATGAAGGGAAAAGGAGAAAAGAAAAGAAAATAAAAACAACTAGGGGAGGGGGGTTATCACGTCTGATACTACTTTATGTGAGAATCTTCATTATTTCTTTGGAGAAATTGTCTATGACTAGTAGTGGAGAAATGTCAATCAAATGTCTTGGGAGGAAGTCTTCTTTAAATGTAAAACGTGCCAATGCCAATTGTAGTGAAGTTTGTAATTTTGTGCCAACAAATAGTTCTTGCCGACAAATAGTACCTGCAAGGTAAAATGAGGTAAGTAAAAATTTTTGCCCTTCCTTCTGCCAGGAGGTAAATCTTGCGGGCTCTTATCTCTTTTTTTATTTTTTTTATTTTTTTATAACTCAAACAAGTCTTGTAAACATGGGCCACTAAAAGGGTCAGGATGACTTGATGACGTAGAAGAATTGGCTTCTTCGTCACTGTTATCATCGACCATAAGCTTTTTTATGTAAGAAGTCCGTAGTTCGGGCTCATCTTTGAGAAGCTCCAAGAGATCACGTTGTTTTTGTGTAAGACCTTGTTTTTTAGAGCCTCTTGAACTTGACGAGTTTTCCTTTTTGGATGGGGTTGGAGGAGAAATGGAAAGAATAGGTTTGGAAATTCGACCAAGAGTTTGGAAGGTATGGAGTTTGGAATTGTTTTTGAAGAAATAATCAACGTTAACTTTTCCGCAAAGGATAGTTTCGTATTCTGGCCACCAGCGGACTTTGTCTAACCGAACCATGGAAAGAGGAAATGGATAGGGTAATGAATTATGGAAACCATATTTCCAACAAAATATCCATGCAACGTTAAATGTACGAAAAAATTGGGCTTCCTTGGTGTATGGTTCAATGGTAGAAACTTTGAACCAAGAGTCCCAACCTTCTTTTGCCGGTGCTGGAAGGATTGAGGATGCGGCTCCGAAGAGGGTCCACCAGTGATAAAACCATATATAGAACCTTTTGGTACAATTGTCATGAAAGTTGAAAAACCATGAATGAGTAGCAAGTTGGAAAAGGAAGACACGGTACCAAGCTTGTTTGTAGTCATTGTAGTTGTAGGTTTGAAGTTGGTGAGGGGTAGAAAGTTTTCTTTCTTCAAAAGGATTTTTCCAATCCTCATGAGTGAGGACCTGAGTAATAATACATTTGGAATATTTGACGTAAATAGGGTTTGAAGGATCTTTGGTATGGGTGATATCGATCGAATGTAAAATTTTAAGAATAAGTTCATAAAAGGTTCTATCCTTCTGAGGATGATCGGTTTGGTAATGGTAGTTGCCAAAGCATTTTTGAACGAAAGGTTGAATGTATTGAGAACCAGGAGAAGTTTTGTGGCTAGTAAGGACCAAATGTTTTTGGTATTTAACTAAATATGGATTGGATTCGGCTGCGACTTTGTAAGGTAATGGGGGATATTGGGATAGAGATTGGAACTTGTTTTGAACTGTTACTTTATTTACTTGAAAGGATCCCGGATGAGTTTCCAGAACATACTCCTCTGAACTCTGAACTCTGAACACCTTTGCCTTTGTCTTTATTCATTTTCCTGCAACATTTGGGTTTTGTCACTCTTACCTTGCAAGAACTCTCAGAGTAAGAAAATCAGGAAGTGAGTTACTTTCTCCTTTTATAAAATCAATGTCGAAATCAAAGGCAGATAAAATTGGTTGCCATCTAGCAAAAATTTGTTTATAAACTAGATTTTGAACATCCTTTTGTAAAATTTCTTTTGCAGATTTACAATCAATTCTTAAGAGGAATTTTTTACAAAATAAGTCATCTTGAAATTTAGAAATGCAATCTACAATAGATAAAATTTCCTTTTTTATAGTAGAATAATTTTGTTGCGGTTCGAGCCATAAACCTGAATGAAACCGAACTAGCTGCTCTTTATCAGACTCTATCGTTGTTTTAAGACACCACCATATCCTATATCAGAAGCATCAGTTTCCACTATCACATAAGCAAACGCATGGGGGATGCACAAACATGGTAGAGACTTTACCCTTTCTTTAATTGTTTTTACAATATCTGTATGTTGATTAGACCAAGGAACTGACTTCTTTCTAAGACACTTGAAAAGAGGAGCACATAAATGTTTAATGTTGGGAAAGAAGTCAAACACATAATTAAGACATCCTAAAAATCTTTATAGTTCCATTTGGACATTACGAGTTTAATGTGATGCCATTTGGACTAAAGAATGCTCCTTTTGAATTTCAAAATGTTATGAATGATATTTTTAGTCCATATAGTACTTTTTCTATTGTTTATATAGATGATGTTTTAATATTTTCAAAAGCTTTAGATCAACATTTCAAGCATTTAAATATCTTCTTCGAAGTAATTAAAAGAAATGGATTAGCCATTTGAGCTTCCAAAATGATTTTATTTCAAACAAAAATTAGATTTCTTGGTCATGATATTTATCAGGGTACCATCAAACCTATTACTAGGTCCTTAACCTTTGCTGATAAATTTCCAGACGAGATTAAGGATAAAAGGCAACTACAAAGATTTTTAGGATGTCTTAAATATGTGTCCGACTTCTTTCCCAACCTTAGACATTTATGTGCTCCTCTTTTCAAGCGTCTTAGAAAGAAGCCAGTTCCTTGGTCTAACCAACATACAAATATTGTAAAAACAATTAAAGAAAGGGTAAAGTCTCTACCTTATTTGTGTATCCCCCATCCGTCTGCTTATATGATAGTGGAAACTGATGCTTCTGATATAGGATATGGTGGTGTCTTAAAACAACGATTGCAAGAGTCTGATAAAGAGCAGCTAGTACGGTTTCATTCAGGTTTATGGCTCGGACCGCAACAAAATTATTCTACTATAAAAAAGGAAATTTTTATCTATTGTAAATTGCATTTCTAAATTTCAAGATGACTTATTTTGTAAAAAATTCCTCTTAAGAATCGATTGTAAATCTGCAAAAGAAATTTTACAAAAGGATGTTCAAAATCTATTTTCTAAACAAATTTTTGCTAGATGGCAAGCAATTTTATCTGCCTTTGATTTCGACATTGATTTATAAAAGGAGAAAGAAACTCACTTCTTGATTTTCTTACTCGAGAGTTCTTGCAAGGTAAGAGTGACAAAACCCAAATTTTTGCAAGAAAATGAATAAAGATGAAGGCAAAGGTGTTCAGAGTTCAGAGGAGTATGTTCTGGAAACTCATCCAGGATCCTTTCAAGAAATTAAAGTACCACTTCAAAACAAGTTCCAATCTCTATCCCAATATCCCCCATCACCTTACAAACTCGCAGCTGAATCCAATCCATATTTAGTTAAATACCAAGAACATTTGTTCCTTACTAGCCACAAAACTTCTCCTGGTTCTCAATACATTCAACCTTTCCTTCAAAAATGTTTTGGCAACTACCATTACCAAACCGATCATCCTCAGAAGGATAGAACCTTTTATGAACTTATTCTTAAAAGTTCACATTCAGTCAATATCACCTATACCAAAGATCCTTCAAACCCTTACTACATCAAATATTCCAAATGTATTATTGCTCAGGTGCTCACTCATGAGGATTGGAAAAATCCATTTGAAGAAAGAAGACTTCCTACCCCTCACCAACTTCAAACCTACAACTACAGTGACTACAAACATGCTTGGTGCCGTGTCTTCCTTTTTCGACCTGCTACTCATTCATGGTTTTTCAACTTTCATGACAATTGTACCAAAAGGTTCCCTATATGGTTTTACCAATGGCGGATCCTCTTCGGAGCCGCATCCTCAATCCTTCCAGCACCGGCAAAAGTAGGTTGAGACTCTTGGTTCAAGGTTTCTACCATTGAACCATACACCAAGGAAGCCCATTTTTTTCGTACATTTAACGTTGCATGGATATTTTGTTGGGAATATGGTTTCCATAATTCATTACCCTATCCATTTCCTCTTTCCATGGTTCGGTTAGACAAAGTCCGCTGGTGGCCAGAATACAAAACTATCCTTTGTGGAAAAGCTAACGTTGATTATTTCCTCAAAAACAATTCCAAACTCCATACCTTGCAAACTCTTGGTCGAATTTCCAAACCTGTTCTTTCCATTTCTCCTCCAACCCCATCCAAATAGGAAAACTCGTCAAGTTCAAGAAGCTCTAAAAAACAAGGTCTTACGCAAAAGCAACGTGATCTCTTGGAGCTTCTCAAAGATGAGCCTGAACTACGGACTTCTTACATAAAAAAGCATATGGTCGATGATAACAGTGACGAAGAAGCCAATTCTTCTGCATCATCAAGTCATCCTGACTCTTTTGGTGGGCCATGTTCACAAGACCCGTTTGATAAGAGCCCGCAGGATTTACCTCATGGTGAAAGTAAGGGCAAAAATTTTTACTAACCTCATTTTACCTTGCAGGTACTACTTGTTGGCAAGAACTATTTGTCGGCACAAAATTACAAACTTCACTACAATTGGCATTGGCACGTTTTACATTCAAAGAAGACTTCCTCCCAAGACATTTTAATGAAGGTTCTAACATAAAGTAGTATCTTCAATGTATGTTTATTTCTATAAATAGGAAGTAGCATCTCATTCAGAGGGATCATCGAAAAATAATAGAGTGAAATCCCCATTGAAGTATCTCATCTTTCTCTCTTGTAATCACTTTCTTATTCTCTTTCAGTGTGAGTTACATTTTGTAAATACTTTATTATTAAGGGAGCGTTTGGTAGGAACCCCAGGGAAATTTTCCCCGGGGAAAATTTACCATGGGAAGATTTCCATGGGAAAGATTTCCCGGGGAAAATTTACCATGGGAAGTTTTCCATGGGAAAGATTTCCTTGGGAAAAATTTCCCTTAGCCCCCCCTAAGGAAAAATTTTCCTTGGAAAATGGGGAAAGTGATGGGTCCACCGTGAAATTTTTCCCAAGGTCAACCCACACCCAAACATGGGGAAAATAATTCAACCCGGGAAAATTGACCATTTCCCCGGGGTTATTGACCAACCAAACGCACCCTAATACAATTTCTATAATTAATACGTTGTTGAATTAATTCTATTATTTATTTTAATGTTATATATATATATATATATATATATATATATATATATATATATAAGGTTTTTGGCCATAAATAATCCGTATTGAGGGGCTTGTGATTGGGAATAATCCAAAATGACTTTTCGGCCACTGGCTGTTTGTACTTTTTCGTTATTTTCTCATAGCAGTCCAGAATCAATTTCCGGCACCCAAAAGCTGACGTGGCGACTGGAAATTTCCTTTTTGAAGTATGGATAAACATACTTTTTGGTAGCCACGTTAACTTTCCGTGCCGGAAATTGATTCTGGACTGTTATGAGAAAATAATGATAAAGTACAGGCTGTCAGTGGCCGGAAAATCAATTCGGATTAGTCCCAATCACAAGCCCCTCAGTGTGGATTATTTGTGGCCAAAATCTCATATATATATATATATATATATATATATATATATATATATATATATATTTGTCGGAATAAAGGATGATGATCGTATATGGATTCTAATGAGGGCATTTTAGGAAAATTACAATAGATTATGTTTAAATTTTTTAAAAAATAATGTAATATTAATGTGTGTGCATTTATTTAGATGTGCATTAATTTTGGTTAATTATGTGTAATAATAGATGTTCATGTTTGCAATTTGGTAAAATCATGTTTACAACATATAACGCAAATTAATAATTGTTTCTCATGAATAATATATATATATTTTTTGATGGGCTTCACGAATAATCTATACACATACATACATAATTTAGATGTGAATTATATGTGAAAATAAGAAAGGAGAAAAATACAAAAATATCTTTAGCATTGCTTCATTCTTTCTTTCTTTTTATTTTATGCACTATAGTTCTTTTATTTTTCATTGTTATCTTTTCTCTATACTTTTAACTATACTATATAATGTCAGCAATTTTCCCAACAAAATGTGTTGTTTACCTGCGCCCTGTGCAATGCATGGGTCTAAGTACGAGTTTGATAAATAATTGGGTGAATAGTGTAGTAAAAATGCAACTTTAAATATATGAGTAGCAATCCCAGAGATCAAATTTCGTTTTGAAGAAGCACTCCAAATTACCCAGCATTCCCATTTGTGGGGAGGTGGCAGTCTTTGTTCCCGTACCCTATCCCGTGGTCTTGGTAACTGTGGTCCTTCCCTTCGGAAGGAGACAAAGCACCCTCATTCAGCTTTGCCCTCAGTGGTACCCCCCTTAAGGGTGAAAACTCCACTGAAACCTTCCAAGAAGGCCCATTAAGAGAAGGGTTCATAGCTTTATTCTGTTTAGAGTTTAAGCTGAATTATACTAATATGCACGCACACTAAGAAAATTAGTCTCCAATTTCATTTTGAAGGCTCAACTTTATGCAGGATTGCAAGAAATGCTCTGAAAGATTTCTGTTGTTATTGTCTCTGAGTACTATTACTGCCGTTATTTCTAAATGAATATAAAAATATGCGATTCTGTTTCAGATGTGTAATCACAGGCAATGGCAATGCATCATATGCGTATCTAGGGCGACCATGGGGACCTTTTGGAAGGGTGGTGTTTGCTCACACTTATATGGATCAATGTATTAGACATGATGGTTGGCACAATTGGGGCAAGTGTGAAAATGAAAGGAGTGCTTGCTTTTATGAGTACAGGTATCTGACTATCTGCTGTTGGTTGGCTATGTTTCGTTTCAGTTCTTGCTTTCATGATTTTGAGCATCAGTGTGCACTAGGCAGACGACAGACTATGCTTGTTAGATTAGGGTTAGTCCATTAACTATGCTGGTTGAGTTGGATTGCACCGGACCCGTTAATATGAAAGGGTAGTTATACCAGAAAACCCAGTTCACATAATTATTGTTTCATGTGAAATATTGCTAATATATTTGAGTAAATTTATCATATAAACTAGGGTTATTGGACATCAATGATACCAACTTCGGGGGTATTGGACACTAATAATACAAATTATTTTCTTGGTCACTGGTAGTACCAACTATCGACTTATTTTCCACCAACAATACACATCCGATTTGGTATGATTTTGACTCATGGAAAGATGACGTGAGTCCATAATGGGTGACGTGGAAGGCAGAGCTTGTATAGAAAATGTTGACAGGGACACTAATTCGCCTTCCATGTCACACATTATGGATCCACATCATCTTTCCGATGAGTTAAAACCATAACAATTAGGCGGTGTACTGTTGGAGGAAAATAAGTCGATAGTTGGTACTGCCAGCGTCCAAGAAAATAGTTTGTATTATTAGTATCCACTACCCCCAAATTGGTATTATTGACGTCCAAAAGTTACTTTAAATAGGGTTGGTATTGGTTCAACCCAGTCCAGTCCGTTTACTGAGCCATTTGATATGCTTAAACGTGCTGCCTAGTTAGACCTGTCCTGTTATTTACCATTTTCTGGCCTGAACCGCTTGACCCTATGGTGATTTGGCCCATGGCCCACCCCTAATCAGTACTTTTTTTTTTTTTTAATGTAATGTTGCATATGGATGAATGATGTGTATGTGCAGCTCCAATAATCAGAGTGCCAAGAGCTGGACAACACCAAAACACCCACTGTGACCTGACTGTTCTTAACTTGAGCTATCTTTGGATTCAAAGACAGCACCAAGGAAAGGAAAACAAAGAAAAGAAAGGATAAAACTTGTGTCCTAGCTGATACAGACCTCACCACAGATAGAAACACAAGGGCTTGACTCAGCTCTCACTAATGGATACAGACCACACCGCCATCAGTAGGAACCAAGCTCTACTCTTTCACCTGCTAAGCCTGCCAAAACTTAGTTAGAGACAAGTAGAAGATTGAGACTTGTTAGAACACTCACAAACACAACAAAAGCAACAAAGCTCCACCGGCTTCACAAACTCGAATAATGGTTCTGGTTTACAGAAGCTTTGGCTATAAAGAGGAAGCAAGCAAGCAGGCAGCTTGCTAAAACGAGCTAATGAGGTTTCCTAAGTGTGAAGAAACCTCTAATTAGCCTAGATTACATAATTGCATCCAAATAAGCTGCTTAAAGTTAATTACATCGATTACAATCAAAAGAAGCCAGCTAATCTCAAGTTGCTGTTTGGCTGTTTCTGATTGGTCCAGTAGATGGTCTTTATGCATTTTCACCATCCTTTACTTGAACTAAATAACTCGATCAAAGAATTAGTCCTGAGTGCTTGCTGTAACAATTAGTTACTGAGGTAACTCGATCAAAGAAGGAAAATGACCAAATAACTTCAATAGAAGCTGAAATTCCCAAGAACTGCTTCAGCTTGCTCTACTAGTGTCTGCCTTGGGTTGTTGGTGCTGCAGAAAGTGCCCAAGGATAGCAGTGGGCTGCACTCTTTTACCATAATCGCTAGGATCATCAAGGAACACTAGGAAGTCGGGAGATCCCACCAACATAGTTTCTTCCACTTGCAAGAGCCTCAGGAACCCTGCCTATTAATGCGGAGGTTCTGCGAAAACTCAGTTCATGAAACTGAGTTTGTTTACTAAGGCCAAGTTGCTCCATGTCTGATCCTGGGGTAGTCAATTACTATATTTATAGGCGGATAGGCCTTCAAAACTCCCCTAGGACCTTCACTTCATATCTGCCTCATATAACTTGTATGATCCAGCTGAATGTAGGATCTGCTTGGAATATGAGGGTTTGAAACCAACCCTTTGGATCACCCTGACTAATAGCTGGTGTAGATAAGAAATCTACATCAGATGAGCTGCTGGGGATTGGTGGTGCATTGAGAAAATTTACTATGCTGGGAAGACATTCTCTTCTGTTGACCATGGTCAACAGTGAAGGCCTTAATGTTTTCAATAAAAAATCCCAACAGAAGTGTGATCTATTCAGTGACTTAAATCAGGATATAAGTTTCGCTAAAACATATCAACTACCTCGTTTGGTAATTTTCATGGGCAGCGACAAGAAACCAAAATCTAGAATATTTCTTTATTTGGGGATCCCCCCCCCCCCCCCAAAAAAAAGAAAGAAAAAGAAAATAAAGGTAAAAGAAAGAGATGAATTTAGCCATTGGGAACTACTATGATCAAGGAACATCGCGTTTACTTAGTCGAGCTCAGATGGTTTTGTTAAGTGTGGTAACTCTAATTTTAGAAAAGCTCAGGCTTAGAAATCAGAATAGCATGTGGTATTTTATTGATTTATTTCGAGCTTTAATGTTATTACTATGTAACTATGTTACAGTTGCAAGAAAAAAGATTCATGATGTAGATATTCTGGGTGATTCACCCGGAGTCTATTCCTGAGTTTTGTTTCATAGTTTTCTTGAACTTGGGGATTGGGTATATTTTAGAATTGTGAGAGGGTTTGGTCCTCCAAATACAGTCCCAAAGATGATGGAATGACTGTCACAGTCGGAATTTCTCCTAATGGAGAGTTTTTTGTTGTTGTTGATGTGAAGGTGTTTTGGACCGGGATGCTGTACATCAAGGCGAGTGGCATGGTGTAGAGAGCTGATGGATGAGGAAGCTGATCAATTTCTTGCTCATTCCTTTGTTGATTCTGATCCACAAACATCTTGGTTAATCCAAAGGATGGGCATCAGGATACCCTACTCTGCCTAAAAACCATCACTGCTTCAACCAATCAACACCCAGGCTCCAAGCTCTGTATAATTGCCTCATCTGAATCAAAACAATTGTTATTGTAAGATCTCCTTGTAATTAGGTTTCGTTTTGTGATGCTGTTATTTCTCTTCCTTTTTTCTTTCAGTTTTGTTTTTGGGCTGGTTTGAACCTCCTGTTACAGTCTCAGATTTCTGTTTTCACTTGTTTTGGTGCCTTGAGAAGTTGACGAGAATTTTGTGACAACACAGCTGTATTTAAGTTTTACGAAGGTCCAAGTAAATAGCCCACACTCCTTCCCTTTTCATTTTTTTTGTTTTATTTTGTTTGGTTTTCTTTTTTTTTCTTTTTTTTTTTGGTACAACAACTAGCTTAAAATACATTTCTGATTTCTCAACAGGTAGTTCATAATACTGCTAAGTAGTGCTTGTTGAAGTTTTTAGTTTAATAGAACGCAGTCACTAAGGTGATGTTCGATTCATGGAAAATAAAATGGAAAGAAGAATTGTCCCTCTTTACTAATCTAATCATGAAAAGCTCGTCCTTTTTCTCTTTTCTTTTTGATGGAAATCATTCTTTTTCTTATCAATTCCTCCCTTGATTTTCTTTCAAGCTTGGATGGAAAGTATTGATGACAAATTCGATACAAAATTTTGATAATATTATTCAAATATTGATGACAAATACGATACAAAATTTTGATAATATTATTCATCCAGTTCTTCTTCCTTTACTGTTTTTGAAAATCAAGTGAAGAAAATTGAGTTGCTTACTAAAAGTTTTCTTTACAACTTAATTTAATTTTTTTTTTCAAGCAAAAGGCACACAGCAAACAATCCTTCTAAGTTAAAAATTGAAGGCTGGAGGGACTGATAGTGTAACAGCAAGTGGATAAACGAGAGCTAGATGAAGTTGATGAGGTTAGTGTGTAGGGTGGCCCAGACGTAAATGGACCAGAATGTGAAGAAATTGGTGAGATAGACCTCACTAATCGGGCCAGACCTAACATTGACACTAATTTTTCACAATGCTCGTTGGGCTCAAGTCACGATGATGTCCAACAAATTCATTCAGAGTGGACTAGGCTCAATCATTATATTTCCCATCTTCTTATAGGCTTCAAACCCTTGTCTCTGCTGCTAAACCCCTGTCTCTGGTATTTTGAAAGTTGATGAACCGGTTTTTTTTCTAGAGGTTTTGAAAGATAGTCGGTTGTGAGCTGCAATGAATGAGGGAGTGCAAGCTTTATATAAAACAAACAATTTACATTGTTGATCTATGGTAGGAAAGAAGCCAATTGGATGCAAACGAGTCTACTGAATTAAGTACAATGCAGATGGATCTACTCAAAGACACGAGGATTGCAATCGGTTCAATCCGGATTTTGATGGTCTCCATGATCGGTTGCAATTGGCGTAAAAGTTTAAGCTACTAAAATAATTAAATCGGTATGAAAATTGCATGAATTGGTCAAAACCGGATTGAACCGATCAAAAACCGGAATTTTTAAAATTAGATCATCAAATTTCCGAAGAACCGGCCGGTTCAATCGGTTCACCCGGTTGAACCGGTTTTGACATTTTTTTTCCCGGTTGAACCAATTGGCCGAGTTAAACCTGGAACCAGATCGGTTAACTTGCCGGTTCGCGGTTGGACCGGCCGGTCCGGTTTTTACAACATAGTTTGCGATTTGAAATAGGTTCCTAGACAATGGTTTGTAAAGCTATTCTCTAAGTTGTGTGAGTATGGATTTCTTAAGTCTTATGCTGACTACTCTCTCTTTACATACAAAAGAGAAGGAGTCTTTATGGCATTACTTGTTTATGTTGATGATATTATACTTCCTACTAATAACCTGCAAGAGTGTCACAGGTTTAAGACTTATTTGGACAAATGTTTTAGCAATAGGGTTGACACTAAGGGATGGCCCAAGGTGCTAATTGAACATGAAAAATTAGGAGGACAATGAGTTTTTAAATTGTAAAATATGCGGGAACCAAAAAGGTTGTGGTGACATGAGGTTTTTTTTTTAATTAATTAATTTTTATTTTTTTCCAATCACTTGCCCAAGCTACTTTGAAACTTTACGCCAAAAAACTGTCATGATTTGCCACTGAGTAGAACCATAGATTATTCAAGTTATAACCATGGTTTAACATCGAGTGGACTCATGAATTATTCAACCACAACATAATTTCAACAATGGTGGAGCTACCCTCCATATCCATTTCCAGTCATTGTTTTCCATCAACGCATTCTCACCGATAAATCAAACAAGAAAACAAGTTCCATTACTATTTTTAACCACTGAGGAATTAAAGAATGAGACAATTAAAAATGTAAAAATTACATACCATCCATTGATTCTCTCTCTTCCCACCTTCAAACTCCATTAATTACACTAATAACGGGGGTGTGTCCATAGCCCCAATTCAGAAGTAAAAGGATTCTTTCCTTTTCGTCGTACTGACTCGGCACACTGAGCAACTTGACACCTTCATTAATAGAAAATCCCCAAAAAAAAAATTGACAAAACAAAAGAATCCAACTTGGGAACATTCAGACGTAGAATCCAAAACAAGTTGCGATTAGAGATCTAGAGAATTTCAGTTGTTTCAGGTTTACTACTGCCAAGGAAAATGACAAGTATGAGTTCTAGATCCTAGATGTGAGTGGCGAGAATCTTAGTGCATAAATTGGTGTCTTCTAAGCGAGTAATAAATTGAAATACGTCAATTCGCAAATGGAGTTTGAAGGTGGAAAGAGTGAGAATGAGTAGATGGTATGTAATTTTTTCCATTCTTGATTCTCTCCTTTAATTCCTCAGTGGTTGAAGATAATAATTGAGCTTGTTTGATTTGTTTGATTTGTTGACGAAAATGCTTTGATGGGAGAACAATGACTAAAAATAGATATGGAGGGAAACACCACCGTTGTTGAAATTCTTTCGTGGTTGAATAATTCATTGGTGTTCTTAGTATTAAATAATGGTTACAACTTTAGTAATTCATGATTTTTCTTAGTGACAAACCATGGTTACAATTTGAATAAACTATGACCATTTTTTTGGCGTAAAGTTTCCAGGGCCGCTCGGGCAACTGATTGAAATTTTTTTTTGAAAAAAATCAAAATTAAAAAAAGTCATGACACCTCGACCTTTTTTATTCCCACATATTTTACTATTTAGAACCTCATTGTCCTCTTAATCCTTCATAGTCAATTTGCTTCTTGGGTCATCCCGTAGGGTCAATAACCGTTAGCATTAAAGATCTTGGGCCCTTAAAATATTTAATGGGTATTGAGGTAGCTCGAGAACAAGGCGGTGTTCCTTTGTCAAGCAAGTACAATTTGGAGACAGTGGATAAATGTGGCTTACTAGGGGCGAAACTTGCCCCCTTTCCCATAGTGGAAAATCACACGTTTGATCTCACTGAAGGACCGAGTCTACAAGATCCCAACTCTTATAGGAGACTTGTAGGCAGATTGATGTATTTGACAATGATGTGACCATCCCTCACTTACGACGTTCATATTCTCTCTCAAATTATGTAGAATCCGGAAAAAGGGAACATATATATGGAGTTAGTAAAGATATTAGTTCATTATATTAAATGCTCTCCAAAACAAGGAATTCTTCTACTCTACCCAAGGACTCAACCTTACAGTTAGTTGCCTATTGCGACTCAGATTGGGAAGTGTGTCCTACTACAAGAAGGTTGTTAACAAGATATCCCATCTCTCTTGGAGGTGCCCCTGTATTAGGAAAACCAAGAAGCAAACTGCTATTTCTCCCTTTTCTACAGAATCAGAATATCGTCCTATGATCGCTGTCGTATGTGAATTAATTTGGGTCAAAACTTTTCTACTTACTATATGAATTCCTCCTTTGTAACCCATCAAACTTTTTGGTGACAATCAAGCGACCACTCTGGTCTACTATGCACAGACTATAGATATAGAAATCGACTGTTACTTGGTTGGTGAGAAAGTTGAAGATGGTCTACTATAATTATTCAAGATACATACCAAGGAATAACATGCAAATATTTTCACCAAAGCACTTGGTGGAGACCAGTTTCATCATTTAAAGTCCAAGTAAGACATTGTCAACTCCCATGGTCCAACTTGAGGGGGAGTATTAACAAAGTCCTATACTTTTTGATTTCCTTATTTAAAGAGAATTCTCACTCAGTTTGTGCAAGAATTTTGATAGTGGTAGACAGGGATTAGGATCCTCGCAGCTCAACCCTCTGACTTTACTCAAGTATATGTATTTATGCTTTCTCCAATTAGGAATGAATATAGATAAGAGAGAACAATTGTCTCTCAAACAAACTTTTTTCCCTAAATTTTTCAAGTCATACTTAACGATCTCTGGAGTGTCCAATGAGACTTCATAGAGAATTATCAAATAATTCATGTTCACATTGTCTTTATAGGGTTTGGGGGTAGAGTGTGCAAATCCATCATTAGATAGGTAGATGAAGCCTACTAGACATGTATCCCATTTCGAAATGAACTAGTCTGAAGAAAGCGTGTGCTTACACGCAATAAGTACATTATGTGATAGAGCATTACTAGAAAAAGGTGATAAAGAAAAAGAAAGTGTGGTCCTACACAAATTTTAATCTAAAAGCGTGAAAAGTTTTGAAAAATTTGGGCAATTCGGGTAATGTATGATACAAGTATTTATTAATATCTCCGTCTTATTATAGTTGTCACTTTAACTAACTTTTTTGTGCCACAATACTTGTCACATTATCATTCTAATAAAAAATTTTTTTCAACTAATAACCTTTTTAATTAGTTTTCCTTATACAAAGATAGCAAAGTAACAAAGAGAAATATATTCATTCAATTTAATACTAATGTTACACAACTTTCCATGTAACACAAAAATTAACTAATTCATTTTATTAGTTTTCGAAATTTTGACTAAATGAACAAGTATTATGAAATAGAGGTAGTATACATTTTGTAAAATTTTCAAAATTTTATACTCCTTCCAACACCTTGCCAACCAATATTTACCAAAAACCAATTAACCTTCCAAAGAACAAACTAAATAAAATAATAAGAGTATAGAATAAGCTTTCACATGGATAAATTTAATAAATGTCACATGAATAATACCGGTAACAACATTTGAAGCAATGTACATGCAAAGTTCTAACTTTAGAATTAGGCAATTAAAATAAAGGATTAATAAATAGAATAATTAAATTATAGAATATACTCTCAACTTGGGAGTATTTGTTAGTACTTATTGTATTTTGAATAGTTAAAGTGAATGTCGAATTTTAAATATTTAAAGATTAAAATAAAATGAAAACAAATAATAAAAAATAGAATATAACCTCTAAAATTTAACTCCCTAAAATTTAACAAAATTACCAAAATGCAATTGAAATGGTGTTATATCATGGTTTTTAATATTTAAGGATATCTAATGATTCACTAAAATGCCATTTAAATAGTACCCATTGAATTTTGAATAGTATAAGCGCATGTAGAATTTTTATTATTTATGGATTAAAATAAAATAAAAACAAAATAATAAAAAACCAATAATATAACCCATAAAGTTTAGTAAAATTACCAAAATGCAGTTGGAATTAATAATAAATGTGCATATATGGTTTTAATATCTAAGGAGGTACATTTATTAAATGTCATATTAGCAATATCCATAACAACACTTGAAGTAAAGTAAGTGCAAAATTCTAGCTTTGTAATTAGGTAACTAAAATAATTGAAAATAAATAAAATAATTTAACCATAGAATAAACTCTCAACTAGGGGCTATTTGTTAAAATGCCATTTTAATAGTATCTATTGTATTTTGAATAATAATACTGCATGTAAAATTTTTAATATCTAAGAATTAAAATCAAATGAAAATAAAATAATAAAAACTTAAAATATATAAAATACAATTGAAATGGTACATGTGTATTTATAATTTTTAATATTTAAGGATGTCGGAATAGCTGCAAACAGTGTCTTATCAAAATTTTGAATAATATATACCACAACCATAACAAAAAAAATGACTAAAGGGGTCTCATATTTTGGTGTAATAATTTTAAGGGGCCTATTTTATGATAAATAATTGCCAGATGACATTATTTTTGATGTAAATATATAGGGATGACATTCCGGCCAATTTCCGACTAAAAATGGTGCAAAGCGGTGAATTTTATGTTTAAGCGTGTTTTAAATTGAAGTCTATTCTTAACTCTAACATAGATGAGTAAATATGTTAATCTAATAAACACGCCTAAACATAAAAACCAACTATTTCGTGCCATTTTTGGTCGGAAATTGGTTGGAATGTCACCCCTAAATATTTACATTAAAAATAATGTCACCCAACAATTATTTATTATAAAATAGGGTCCTTAAAATTATTACATCAAAATATTGTAAACACAAATTTCGAGCCTGAAATAAATAAAGACAGGAAATTGAGAAACAAATTAATTTGTATTAATATTTGAACATTTGCGGGTACAATCTCTGTATTAAAATACGATAAAGTATTACTCTGATTCGATCTCCTGAAATTTGGGTGAGAGTCGAGGGCGTGGACGCTTGATCTCGATCTCAAATGTAGGTCTAGTTGAAGAACTCTTGTAGTAGTTCTTGAGTTGAAAGTCTTGAGCGTTGATCTCCTTAATGCTTGCAGAAATTGGCCGTCAAGCGACTGCTTGCGCCGATCGTTAATCGCGATTCTTCAGGTTCTTGGATGCGAGGGTTTAGTGCTTAATCTCGATCGATGAATCAGACGAGGAAGACGACTGCAGTCTTTGATATGAAGGAGAACTAGCCGACGTTGATCCTTGGTGCTTGGTAGCTGGAGAGCGTATGTAGTTGGAGCTTAGGAAGGGATAACCATTCACTACCCGTGATTAATTAGTTAAACGCCATTTCCAATCAGAACCCCACAAACATCTCATCCAGTAGTATTTGGTTGTCCAATGAAATAACAACTAGACGTTTATCAGTTTTTCATTGGACGTATTTCATTCCATCTGATTCCTGCTAATAATGCGTAAGGACCTGTCAATTGGTAAATACGGTTTGGTCGGGGTGTAGATCAGGTTTTGGTAAACATGGGTGGTGTCCGTATTTTGATTTTGTGTCAATCTGTGCGTCTTTTTTTTTCCATTTTTTCTTTTAAAAAAATGATTTCTAAATATTACTTTTTTTTTTTACAATATCCATAATAAAATATAATTATCTTTTAGTAATGATAGTAATTAATTATTTTAATTGAAATTAAAGAAATAAATAAGTTCTTATAGTTTAACAGTTAAAAATTACAATGAAAAGTCACAGATTCTAATAAAGTTGAACTTAAAAAATTAATTTTTTCGATTTAAATGACTGGTCAGGTTTGACCCGCTAATTTTCGGTTCGGTATATTTCGGGTTTAGTTGAGAAAACCATGTTCAAAACCCAAAAATTTTTGGTTCGGTAAATTAAATTTGAAAAAGTAGATTAAGGTGGTTTGTGGTAAATTGTGGTGGGTTGTGATGGAATATGGAAAATTGCAGTACGACATATCAACGCAGCCTGCCAGCTGTATAAAAGAACGGGGCCTAACTTATTCTTTGAAATGGTCAAGTGTTATCCTTATTTTTCTTTATTTTATTTTATTTTATTTTATTTTATTTTATATTCAATTTACTTTTATATAATTTACTATTCAATTCACAGAATTTCTTTATACTACTTTTATAGTATTATTTTATTTATATCATTTTATCCAACCTTATTTTACCTTAGATTACATTACCTCTATTATTTTACCATTTCAAAGACCATGTCCACAATAACTTTCTTTCCATCGATTTTAATTTATAAGATAAAATAAGAGTAAAGTCTAATAACGTAAGCTCTATTGAGTCGATTGGAATATTGTTGTTGGTCATTCCAGTCTTGCATACAATTTCGCAAATTTCCTTCCAATTTATAAGATGGCCAATTATTTCCTTGAAAATGTGGTTGACAATTTCCTTCACGTCTTTATTTATTAGTATTGGAAACAGCTGGAGCATTTGGATTGATACTTGAAAGCAATCAAAGATTTGACATAACTTAAACGTTTATGTCAATATCATTTAAGTTAAAAGATTAGCTCATAAGCCCGCTCCCATAAATAAAATAAAAAAGGTACAAGTAGGTCTCCCAACACGGCATACAACACAACTCACCAACTTGGATCATATATGACCTAACGATTGTTAATTTGTTTTGTTACCCCCAATAACCTACCTGGAAACTACCTTGTTGGAGGAAGTAGTCCAATGATAATATAAGACCTTGACCCATAGGTTCCTAATCATTTCACGTTGACAAGACAACATACATACTACACAAACCATGTCTGATCTAAAACAAAGAGTCCCCTCGACGAAAAAGTCACCCCCATCATCGGATTCAGAATCAGACGATGAGGGCAGAAAGGGTAAGGGAAATGGTTTTGTTGGAGGAGGAGCAGGGCCATCGCCATTGCCATTGCCATTGCCATCGCCATCGCCATTGCCATCGCCATCGATGTCACAGAGGGCCCTGGAGAGCACGGCTCACTTAGCCAACCTGCTTCCGACAGGCACCCTCCTGGTATTCCAACTGCTGACCCCTGTGTTCACCAACAACGGGCAGTGCGACATGGCCACACGGGGTATGACAGCCGTGCTCCTTTGGGTTCTAGCCCTCTCATGTTTGCTAGCTTCCTTCACTGACAGCTTTCGTGCCACTGATGGACAAGTATACTATGGATTGGCAACCCTGAAAGGGATGTTCCTGTTCGACTACAGGGGGCCAACCCCTACCCCTGCTCCTGACCTCTCCAACTACAGACTCCGCTTCATCGACTTCGTCCATGCTCTGCTTTCTGTCTTGGTCTTTGGGGTCGTCGCTTTCATGGATCGCAACACCGTCTCCTGTTTCTACCCAAACCCAACCCATCAGGCTCAGGAGGTTTTGGCTATTTTCCCTCTTGGTGTCGGATTGATTTGTAGTCTTCTCTTTCTTGTTTTTCCAACTACAAGGCATGGAATTGGTTACCCAGTTTCTTCTCCTAAGTAAATAAATGATACTCCAATATTACTACATTAACAATTTTAACACATCAAAATTATGTTGACCTTTTCTTTTTAGCTTCAACCTATACCCTTGGGTAAGCCTTGTCTTCTGCTTTACAATTTGTTCAGGAAATTACCATCTGTAAACTCTAATAGAACAATAATTATTTTATTGGTGTAAGGTTTGCTTTCTTTTTCAACGTGTGATCTTTTCTTATTTTCCACAGAATATATTCGAGAATATTCTGCCTGCAACTTGAAGGAAATTAGTATTAAGTATTCCAAAGGAGAACAAGTCATTGCTGCAATCTCCTTGCACGGTTACACCACCTAGCTTGTTAATTGTTATTAGTGCTGGCAAAAATTTGGTCTGGGTAAATTTGGGTCGGACAAATTCAGACGATGCCAAAATTTAGACAAGGAATTCATATCCAGACCCAATTTTATTTCGAGTCGAACCAGATCGGACAATTTGGACAAAGCTAAAATCGGGTTCGGACAATAGAAAAAAGAGAAATTTTATGTCCGAATATTCGGTCAATTCAGACAATATCAAAATTAGGACGAAAAATTAAAATTTTGCCCCCTCTATTGTTATAGTTATATATTTTGAGTTGACGTTGGGTAACAAGTGCAATAGAATATTCAAAAACACTTTGGAATATTCCTAGTAATGACATATTGAATTGGACCATTCAAAACGGGAATTGAAGTAATAAGGAAAAAAAAAAATTACCACAACCTTTAATTTGCAACGAGTCATTGACAATTATATGTTATACGCAGTATGCACCACATGCAGTATATTATGTCAAAACGATCACCAAAAAAAAATAATAATTAAGAATGCAATCAAAATTTGTGAAAGAATTATTGGTATAATTAAATTCATGTAATTGATTAAACTCAAAAAACTGTATTCGACTATAAGGCATCCAAATTCAATACTGAAAGTTTAATTAGGCTAGTTAATTTAATAAATTACAGAAAATAAAAGATAGACAAAAATTAAAATATAGACAAAACCCGGAAGTTGTTTACGATGTTCCTCCGAACTCAATTTCGAAGTACGTTACAGCCTAGAGTTCTCCAACTCTAGGATTTAACCTCGAATTATTATTATGATGGATCTCTACAACCGATCTTAGAGTCTTCTCTACTCTCAAGATCTCACCACTTGATATCGCCTCTCAATCAAGTGTGGCGGAATCGACCTCTCAACTCCTAAATCCTCTCCCTAACAATAACTATCTCAATCACTCAAATGAATGAATAATAACTCAAAACAACTTTAATCTCACACTCAACAATAGTAAAAGAGAATTACGCTCAAGTGAGATGTTCGCTTTTGTTTTCTTTTTGTCTCTTCTCTTGTTCTCTTTAATGTCCAATCTCCTTGTATTTATAGTGCAAGAGCCGATGACCAAACTTGGACAAATCTTGATCAATAACAACATGATCCTCATAAGGATGGACATATGATTGCCTTGTATATAATGTACTTCACCAATATGCCAAGATACTACAATATGTATATATAGATGCATATATCTTAGCACATAGAGAATCAATATTAATCAAATTTATGATATAATATAATCATGATCAAATCAATCAAATTAATATCCATACTTATTATTAGTTTCAATATTAATCAAGATTATCATATCATAAATTTGTCTAATCAAATATTCTCAAATTAATATATTGGATCATCATAAGTATTATATATGAGTAACATAATAATTAAATCACTTCAATTTCTAACCTCATATATAAACTTATTTTATGGTTTGTTATCAACAAAATAATTACATATGTCATAAAGTCAACAAATACTTTTTCGATTGTTAAAAGTCATAAAAAGCTGAAAACTTCGCAATACATGGTGATTAGAGCAAAACAATAACCCCTAAAATACATAAAATAAAGATAATAGAGTTACACATAAAATATTTGCTAAACAAAAGAGTATTGCATTGTATGTCAAACATGGATCAACCCTAATGTCTTTTATTTTATTACACGTTTCCTCTTGAAATGTTCTATAACTTGGTCACCAATGACTTGCAAGCCTATGTCATTGTCAATTATCACACACATACAAGCTATTTCTGCGTCGATATCATCAAGAATATCATCATATGAGTTGTTTATGCAATTCTGTTCTCTATGGTTCTAGTACTAGTCATTGATTTCATTGTGACTTCTAGGAGCCCCATTTATAATTCATTTGTCCTTTGATTTAACCTTTCGAGTTGCTTCTCTAACCAATCGCCACTTTGTCTTCAGTATAGCTTTCTCCTTCCTCTTTCTTCTAGATTGCGTTTTAGCGCCCTCAAAGATGGAGTCCTCCAAGCCATGAGATAGGTCGAAAATAATTCGTCGAATAGAAACGGTATTATAATTAGATCTGCATGCGTCATCACCATTGTCGTGGTTGATAGAGGAGCGATCATTATGATCAATTAAGAGAAGCAATCTTGCCATTTCCCACTTCATCGGCATGAGATGGAGCTTTAAGACTCTCGAGACATAACTTCTTACCAACAAATTTAGAGGGTTGCCATCTATTAATGTTTGACCAAATAGAACATTAACTTGGTCAAAACGTTAAACGCTATCCCAAACTCCACTACCTGAACACACCCTTAATGTTGGGTTTGCTATTATAAAAATAATTTCTCCTTAAATTCAAGGAGACAAACTAGGTACCAAATTGTCAAAAAAGCAAAGCAAATTTGAGGAATAGAAATTCATGGGACACAAAAGTGATCTAAAAGAAGTGAAATTAGAGCCCGCCCAACTACCCATAGTTAAAGTTTTTTTTTTGTTTTTTTTTTTTTGGCAATGTGACAATTCAACATAAAATAAAACATCATCAAGGAATGACCCTTTGGCTTACTAAAGCTTTAACTCTCACAATCATAAAACTTATATTCCTTGGGTCATAAAAACTTATAGGCTTCTTCTGTAAAAATTATCTTTTTAACTGTTTTAGAGATGGATAATCGTATCACCCCACTATATTTTTTTTCGCAAATTATCTCTTGTCACAAATTTTAGAAAATAGCTCCAGCAAATTCTGAGGACCTCATCACTACATCTGCCAGGACCTCCAGCACCAACACTGCGATTTTGTTTGAAAGTGTGCCAAAATTAATTTAGGGAAGTGTCCTCTACAAACCCTAAAATATATTCTCTCCTACTCTTTCTATTCTGATGTGATAACGATTGTTTCCTTGTTCCCAGAAACTCAATTTATGGAAAGCAAATCAAGGATATCAAACGTGTATGGAAGATTGAGAAGATTACTCATAAGAAGGAAACTATCCCCACCAAAGATCAAGGAGTCGTTGCTGTATCAATATATATATCCTTCGAAGACTTCTCTAAAAGTGTGGATTTCCAAGCAAGCAAATCAGTAGTAGGAACTTTGCGTAAGAAAGTTCTGAGTGTAGGAATAGTGAGTGAATATTCTGAGTGCAACCATTCTTATAGTGGTGAGTTTGTGAGTAACCAGTTGTCATACTGGTAAGGACCTCTAATGTCGTTTGGTTAAAGTAAGAAAAGTGGTTCACTGGTTGTAATCACCTCCACTATGAGGCCTCAATTACAGAAGACGTCTGTTGTGTCTTCTGGTCTAGTAGGCCATTTGAGGATCTCACAAGTTCTCAATTGAGCTTAGTTGTAAACTTCTTTCCCTTAAGAACTTTTGATTATTCAATAAAGAAAAGCATTTTCCATTATATAAAAGTGCTATTCACTTGGTTGTGTTGATCAAAGTGCAGAATTATTTACATAAACCTAATCACCCCCCCTCCTCTAAGGTTATTTTAGTTGGTATCAGAGCAGGTCCACAGATCAAAAGAGTCTAACAACTCATGATAAAGATCATGGCTGGCCTCAACACAACCGAAGCTCCCCAAGGACGCTCATGGACAAGAGCGCCTCTCCTCACTGGTGAAAACTACAGAATGTGGAAGAGGCAAATGGAAATATTCCTCAGGGACCAAGATGAGGACCTCTGGACTATAGTCACTGAAGGAGATTTCCCTACTCCTACAAAGAAAAATGCTGCAAATCAAGATGTCCCAAAAGAAAGAGTTGAAATGACAGCCGAAGAGCTCACCACCTTGGGAAAAAATATCCGTGCTTTAAATTTACTATATTGCAGTTTGAATCCTAATGATTTTGAACGTGTCTCAAATTGTGAAAATGCCAAACAGGTCTGGGAATATTTGGTCACGTCATATGAGGGCACAAGCCAAGTCAAAGATATCAAACTAGACATCCTTGTTCAGAAATATGAGGCCTTCAAAATGGAAGAGAATGAGTCGATTGAAGAAATGTACGAGAGATTCAGCAGCATTGCCAGCAATCTCAAGTCACTTGGAAAAGACTACTCCAATGAGGAACAAGTCCGAAAAATTCTCAGATGCTTACCAAGAAGAAAGTGGGGTCCAAAAGTCACAGCCATTGAAGAAGCACAGAACTTGAAAGTCCTCAAACTGGAAGAACTCATTGGGAAAATGTTGGCCCATGAGATACAATTAAGCGACCTCACAGAAACTAAAGGAATTGCCCTCAAAGCAACTCGAGAATTTGAAGATGAATCAGATGAGGATGAAGAAGAAACAATGGCTATGCTAGCAAGAGGGTTCAGAAAACTGTACAAGAAAAATCCGACCTTTCGAGGCTACCTCAAGGATGGACAGTACAGAAAACCAAAAGGTAAGACCCTATGAAAGAAGAATCTGATCCTTTTACGTGTTATGGTTGTGGCAGCACAGAACACTTGGTCAAAGACTGTCCTCACACAAGAAAAAATAAAGAGAAAATAAGCATGAGGCCAAGACAACAGCAACGTAGGGAAATGCGTGCAACTTGGAGTAACAGTAACTCAAGTGAAGACAACAGTGATGTCGATGAGGTTGCAAATGTTTGTCTAATGACTCAACTGAATGAGGAACCAGACATGCCCTCACCACAAGATGAGGTAAACAGTGATGACCTGCTCAATCTCTCACCTTTACATCTTGCTCATAAATGTTTGCATCTGTTTAAATATTCCAAGTCATTGATCGAAAGGATCAAGTACCTTACCAAACATGTTCAAAGTCTCTGTGAGGCTAATGATAATCTAAACTCTCAAAATGACCTCCTGTTCTCAGAAAGCAACAGACTATCTCTTGAGATCAAAGACTGCTATAAAACCATCACTCAATTATCTCCAATGAGGCAGTCACCGCTTCTCATCCCTACAACAACAAATTGGCCTTTACAACTCCTCCTTTTTAACCTCGGACTAAATACTCCACAAATCAGCCTCCCAGAGGACCTCTCCTCCCTACTCCTAAACTGACCCCTCACAGAAAGCAACATCACAAAAACTGTCTTGAAGCTCATGCTCAAAAGACCCCTCGAGGCAACTCTCCTAAATCATCCAAGTCCTCAAGGTTCTCTCACAAGACCTCTCATGGTCAAAAGATCTCCCAAGATAACTCTCCTAAATCACCCAAGTCCTCAAGGTTCTTTCAAGTTGGTGAAATTTGGATCCCCAAACCTAATGTTACAACTTGTCTGTCAAAATCCAAGGAAGGTATAATGTCCTCTGATACAGGTATGCCTCAAAACTCACAACGACCTATAGTATTTGGACAGCGGTTGCTCTCGCCACATGACCGGAGATCCAACCAAGTTTTACGAGTTGAAAACCAGCAAAACAGGGAAAGTTACATTTGGAGACAAAAGCTAAGGCAAGATCCTTGGCATTGGGAAGGTCGGTAAGGACCTCAACAATTCTCTTCATGATGTATATCTAGTAGAGGGTCTAGAGTATAATTTGCTTAGCATATCTCAGTTTTGTGATAAAGGTAATAGAGTCAGTTTTGATAAAAATGCATGTGTTGTGTCTTCAGAGTCGCTTCAAGTCATATTGCATGGTCATCGTCTGCATAATGTTTATGTTATAAATCTAAGTGAATCTTCTGAGGACCTCTCCTGCCTTAAGGCTGTAACTGAGGAAACATGGCTATGGCACCGTCGCCTAGGTCATGTCGGCATGAAAACCTTGCAAAAATTGCATAAGTCAGACCTAGTCTGAGGTCTCCCGCCTCATAAGTATGAGAAAGATCGGGTGTGTGATGCATGTGCAAAAGGTAAACAGACAAGAGCATCCTTTAAACCTCTCAAATCTGTGACCACCTTAAAATGTCTTGACCTCCTCCACATGGACCTCTGTGGTCCCATTCCCTACAAAAGTCTTGGTGGAAGTTCATATATCTTTGTTATAATAGATGACTTTTCAAGATTTACCTGGGTGTTCTTTTTGAAAAGTAAAACAGAAGCCTTTGCGCATTTCTCAAAACTCTACAAGCAACTCAAGGTCCTCACAGGAAATTCTGTCAAAGCAATAAGGACGGATCATGGAAAGGAGTTTGACAACAAAGATATGTTTGGAGCATTCTGTACAGAAATGGGGATAACTCATAATTTCTCTGCTCCAAGGACCCCTCAACAAAACGAAGTTGTTGAAAGAAAGAATCGCACATTGGAGGACATGGCAAGAACAATTATATGCGACAACAATCTTCCAAAATTCCTTTGGGCAGAAATCATCAATGCATCAAACTACATTCTGAACCGGTGCACTATCTGGTCTATTATGAAAAAGACCCCTTATGAATTATTCAAAGGGAAGGTACCAAACATCAGCCATCTCAAGGTCCTCGGCTGCAAATGCTTCGTTCACATCAACGGAAAGAAGCCAACTAGCAAGTTTGATGCTCGAAGTGAAGAAGGAATCTTTGTTGGATATTTTTCTACTAGCAAAGCTTACAAAATTTATTTCAAACACTCAAGATCTGTAGAAGAAAGCATCCACGTTGTTTTTGATGAGGCTGCCTCCCTGGGTCAGAAAAATGTGCAACCTCCTGTGAGTGACAGTGAAGATGAGCCACCTCCTGAGCTCTCTCCTGCTCCTCTACCTTAGACGGCACCACCGCCTGAAGATGATCCCTCACCTCTGGACTCACTATCCCCTCAGGCCTCATCATCTCAGTCCTCCTCTCAGGAGCCCTCCTCTCCAGCTCCTCCAGTACCGGAGATCTCTTACAAGTTTAAAGCAGCTCACCCGACTGATAATTTCCTCACAGACATCAACACAGGTATACGTACCAGGTCCTCGTTACGAAATTTTTGTGCTTTTAACGCCTTTGTCTCACAGATTGAGCCAAAGCATCATAATGAGGCACTACTGGATCCAAGCTGGATTAATGCCATGCAAGAGGAACTAAACCAGTTCAAACGAAGCAAAGTATGGTCCTTAGTCCCCCGACCTCATCATCATCTAGTCATTGGTGTCAAATGGGTCTTCCGCAACAAACTGGATGAAAATGGTGCCATCACCAGAAACAAGATTAGTAGCAAAAGGGTACAACCAAGAAGAAGGCATCGACTATGATGAAACCTTTGCACCAGTTGCTCGCATGGAGGCCATCAGGATCCTCCTCGCTTTTACAACATCCAAAAATATCAAGCTACATCAAATGGATGTCAAGAGTGCCTTTCTAAATGGGGACCTCATTGAAGAAGTCTATGTCGAACAACCACCAGGCTTTGATGACATCACACATCAGAATCATGTCTTCCGCCTGCATAAGGCCCTTTATGGGTTGAAACAAGCTCCTAGAGCTTGGTATAAGCGCCTCAGCTTCCTCCTTCAGAATGATTTCAAAAGAGGGAAAGTGGACAAGACTCTCTTCATCAGAGAAAAGAATGCTGATTTCATCGTGGCACAAATTTATGTTGATGACACCATCTTTGGTGCATCACATTCAACTCTGGTTGAAGAATTCTCTCACCTCATGAGTGTTGAATTTGAAATGAGCCTCGTCGGTGAATTAACATTCTTCCTTGGTCTTCAAATCAAATAATCACAAGACGACATCTTTCTAAATCAAAGTAAATACATTTCGGAGCTCCTCAAGAAGTATCAGCTTGACCACCTCAAGCATTCATCAACTCCGATGTCCTCCACTCTCAAACTTGATTCAGACCTCACAGATAAACCGGTCTCCGAAAAGCTATATAGAGGTATGATTGGCTCACTCCTCTACCTTACAGCTAGCCGTCCTGATATTATGTTTAGTGTTTGCTTATGTGCACGCTTTCAAAGCGCACCAAAAGAATCTCACCTCTCTGTTTTCAAGAGAATCTTACGTTATCTTGCAGGAACCAAAAGTTTAGGGCTTTGGTACCCTCGACAGCCTGACCTTCACCTCTGTGGTTACACCGATGCTGACTTTTCCGGATACAAGGTTGATAGAAAAAGTACCACAGGAGGATGTCAATTGCTTGGAGCCTCACTTGTCTCCTGGCAATCCAAGAAACAGACCTTAGTAGCTCTCTCCACTGCTGAGGCCGAATATGTGGTTGCTGGATCATGTTGTGCTCAAATACTCTGGATCACACATCAACTGGAGGATCTCGGTCTCCACTTTACAAATGCGCCTATCAAATGTGACAACATGCGTGCCATTCAGATCACAAAAAATCCAGTGCAATATTCACGGACCAAACACATTGAAATCCGTCATCATTTTATCCGTGATCATGTTGAAAAAGGCCATGTTGCCTTAGAATTTGTTCCCACTCAACATCAGCTGGCTGACATCTTCACCAAACCATTACCAGAGGATCAGTTCACCTACATCCGTCGTGAGCTTGGTTTGCTTCACCTCGACCTCTAGTCCTCGAAGCATCTGTTGAGGGGGAGTCACTCCTTTAGAGGACCTCCTCTCTCCCATGCACTTTCTAAGGGGGAGCTCTCGTCTAACGTCCTTATCTCTCTCAGGTATGATCCCCTCCTTCCCTCTGAGCAACTGATGTCCTCATCAGCCTGCTCAGCCTCCTATCTACCACTCAATAAAATTGGTCTCATCGATGGTCTGACCACATCCTTCATATGTGTCTCAGCCGTCGATATTTTCAAATCATTGCCTTATTTATTCAAAATCTTATTTCCAAAACTTCTTCCCCGTCTCTTCTCCCTCTTATGTCTTTCCAAAACTGATTTCAAACCTTTCATTTCAAATTTTTTCCTTCCCGAGATTCACCCTTTTTTCCTTATTTCCTCTCTCTCCATAAATAACCGTCTAATCTCATCATCACTCTCCCACCTACCTCTTTCCTCCCTTTCTCTTTTTCAACCGTCTCTATTTAACTCCCCTTCCACCTTTACTTTTTACCACTACCTCTTCCCTCTCCTTTCGCAAACCTTCTTTCAGAATCCTCCCCTTCTCTTTCCTCTCTTATTCACCATGACCAAACGCTCAACCAAACCTGCTGCTCCCTCCAGCGTCGCCAAGCGCTTGCGTTCCAGCAAGCCTCCGGTCACTCCCGACGCCACTTCCACCAACTCATCCTCCGATGAGTTAGCCATCATTCCCTGCCCTGCTCCGCCAACTGCCGGTTCTCAGGAAGCCTTTCGACAGCGTTTAGAGTCCATGAAGCAACGCCCTCTTCTCCACTGTGACCGAGTGGACATGGACAGTCTAAAAGGTACCAATTTCACTTTTCTTTCCACCTTGTCCTCTCTTGGCTGTGACCTTCTCTTCTCTGCCGAGGACTTCTAATACCCTAACCTTGTGTTTGAGTTTTACGCTCGTCTTGAGGACACCTCCCCAAAATCGTCCAAACCAACCTACAAAACCACTGTCTCCGGCAGCGAAATTCACCTTTCTGCTCTGAATCTCGAACGCATTCTGGGCCTCACCCCTGACCTTTCCAAACCTGGCCTTACAGACATCAATGATGCCCGACATGAACTCCTTCAAGCCTTCGGTAAACCCTCCAAAACGAAATACCCTCAATATACTAATCTTCTGTCTGAGGCCCGCTGTCTGTACTTTCTCACTGTTCACACCATCCTTCCAAGAGGAACCTCCAAAGAGACCATCAATGAACCTTGCGCCTCCTTTCTCTTGAACATCCTCAACGACTGTCACCTAGACATGAGGGAAGTCATTCTGAACCACATTGTCCGTGTAGGTTCTAGTTTTACTGGTCCTCTTCCATACTCTAACCTCCTCAACCATATCTTTAAGAGATTTAATGTTCCTCTCCCGGATGATGAGAAGACCCCAATCTCTTTCTCCACCATCAATATTGCTACCTTGGAGTCTCTCGGCTACCGTCCCCATCCTTCCGGTCACTGGATGCACTCTGATGACCTCAAGCCTCTTCCAGCTTCCTCATCAGCACCGTCCATCCCTGACGCCTCTGCCTCCCTCCAGGCACAGATTGATATACTTCAGACTGACATCAGGACCCTGCAAACTGAAGTACGAGCCCTCCAGGAGCTTCACCAGGCCCTCAATGCAATCCTTCTGGAGAGTATCAATGTCTACTCCACCTTGAAGGACCTGGTTCGACAGGCTGAAACACTCCTCAACCCAAGCACTCCTCCTTCTGCTCCAGCTGTTGAGGATAATGTTGATGCTCCCACTGTCGACCCCCTCCCCCACAGTGATTTCCCCTACCCTCCTGTCTTTTCAAACATTTTTTGCTAACTCTTTGGCCAAACATTTTGCTACTTTTGTATTCTCCTATTTCCTTCTTGTCTGAAAGACAAAAAGGGGGAGAACATCTTGGCCTGTAACCAAAACAATATGGTGAACTACTGCTATCCTTGTCCTACTGCAATATTATACTGTCGCATGAATGAACGATTATATATATTGCCTATACTTGCTGTATATTGGGAGTGCATGTATGGAATTTTGTCTTTCAAACAAAAAGGGGGAGATTGAAGAGCTCCAGCAAATTCTGAGGACCTCATCACTACATCTGCCGAGGACCTCCAGCACCAGCACTGCGATTTTGTTTGAAAGTGTGCCAAAATTAATTTATGGAAGTATCCTCTACAAACCCTAAAATATATTCTCTCCTACTCTTTCTGTTTTGATGTGATAACGATTGTTTCCTTGTTTCCGGAAACTCGATTTATGGAAAGCAAATCAAGGATATCAAGCGTGTATGGAAGATTGAGAAAATTACTCACAAGAAGAAAGCTATCCCCACCAAAGATCAAGGAGTCGTTGTTGTATCAATATATATAGACTTTTCTAAAAGTGTGGATTTCTAAGCAAGCAAATCAATAGTAGGAACTTTGTGTAAGAAAGTTCTGAGCGTAGGAATATTGAGTGCATATTCTGAGTGTAACCATTCTTGTAGTGGTGAGTTTGTGAGTAACCAGTTGTCATACTGGTGAGGACCTCTAAAGTCGTTTGGTTGAAGTAAGAAAAGTGGTTCACTGTTAAGTGAGTTCACTGGTTGTAATCGCCTCCACTGTGAGGCCTCAATCACAGAAGACGTCTGTTGTGTCTTCTGATCTAGTAGGCCATTTGAGGATCTCACAAGTTCTCAATTGAGCTGAGTTGTAAACTTCTTTCCCTTAAGCACTTTTGATTATTCAATAAAGAAAAGCTTTTTCTAGTATATAAAAGTGCTATTAACTTTGTTGTGTTGATTAAATTGCAGAATTATTTACATAACCTAATCACCCCCCCTCTAGGGTTATTTCACCCTATCTCCCTAAACCCCTTTCTTCCCTGGAGACTTGGAAATTATGTACCCCTCTCCCCCTACATCTTTTCAAATAACTTAGTGATCCCAAGTTGTTGGATTCCAACTTTGTATTTATGCCAAATGTGGTGGTTGTCCTCCTCGACTCTGTGAAGGCCTCAACCCATTCTATTTCACTCTTTGCCTCTGAGTTTGATTAATTGATCTCAAGGGCGCCCTCTAAGAGCTTTGCTAGCTTCGTTCAAATTACCTACCCTAGCCTAAGCAACGCTACTACAGTATGATGCTTTTGACATAATTTGGGTCAAATTTTAAAACATACCTATGACATCAATGACCTTTTGAAATCCTCCCAACTTTATCTCACATACTGTAAGATTAAGATTGAGTAACACAACCAAGTCCCACATCAATTGGTAATCTTCTTCAGACATTGGCTCACTAACACATACAAATTGCAACAGTTTTTCATACAGATTGATGACACACTAAAATTGAGCTTTCCCAAATAACTCATTATCGTCCTCTTTGAACTCTTTTGCTTTGAATAAGGCCTGGCGAGGATGATGCATCTGTCCTAAAAGATTGTGTTAGGAAAGTGTCCTAAAATCACCTAGTCTCTTAATCCACAAATATTTGTATCTTAATTGTATTAGGATATTATTTAGGTTTCCTTATTATGTTAGGTTTCCTAATTGTATTAGAATCTAAATCTAATTGGAGTGAAAGTCAAGTTAGGTTTATAGGGAGTTTTTCCTATAAATAGAGGGTGTTATCAATCTATACACTCATGGCATACATACGACAAATACACATACTGAGCATTCTTCACCTCTACCCATCCCTAGATTGTGAGAGTCGTATTTAGAGAGTTATTATTTTGCCTTCAGTATATTTCCGTTGTGATATTAACCCCTTGAGATCTTGTCGTCGATCTCGTTGTGTTATATAGTAGTTTGGGATCTCTCTTGTAATCTCTCCCCTTATACTAGTGGATCATTGCTCCGTTGCCGTCTGTGGTTTTTTCCTGATTTGGGTTTCCACTTAAATTGTGTGTCTTATACTCTCTAATATTTTAATTACTGTTGTTGTTACATTTCTTCTCAATTTATAAATCTTGATAATTTTCTCTTCCGCTGCAAATACTAGGCTATCTTTTATCTCGATCCTACAAATGGTATCAAAGCCTCACAAGAGTATTTGAACCAGGTCTAACAAGTGGTATTTGAGCCTCACAAGGGAATTTGAGCAAGGTCCAACAAGTAAGGGTGGGCACAATAAACCTAAACCGGAATTCGAACCGCAAAACCACATAAACCAAACTGCAAAATGCAATTAACCGAATTAATTTTTGCATAAAAGCGGTTTAGGTTAACCAAACCGGTATGAGCGGTTTAGGTTTAGGTTTTGGATTTTCAATAAACGGTTAACCGCAGTTAACCGGTCTCAATTAAGTTGAAAAAAACCCTAGTTCTGCTGCTGTGCCAAATAATTTATTTAGCTAAAATCTCGCTAAATATTTCTCAGCACCAGTGGACCGTGTATGATTAGAAAAAAAAAACATTGTTTATGGCTTTATGCTAAATATTTGTATGCTTTAATTCCTGCATTCTAGTTTGTAATGATTTGTTGTTTGTCGGCGTATGCGTATCGTCGTATCGTAATATGAATTTATTAGTAATATGATTGCATTTATTTGCATAAATGTTATTGTAAATTTCCCGGAAATCGGTTAATCATAAATCGTGTATATTAACTGGGTAAATTTTCATATTTCAAAAGTCGTTGTCCGACATCGCTTCTAAATTGCGGTTTCGGTTTGGTTTAGGTTTCTAGATTTCAAAAGCGGTTAACCGCATATTACGGTTTCAGTTTAGGTTTTCAAAATCCAAAAACCTTATTATGCCCATCCCTACTAACAAGTGGTATCAGAGCGAGGCTTAATCTACTTTTTGTCTAGTTCAGGATGTCTGCAGTTAAGTCTAATATTGAGATGTTCGACGGTGTGATCAGTTTCAGTATCCGGAGAGTTCAAAAATATTCTGATGAAGGTAACTCCATTATTATTGATATGAGAAATTTGAAGGTTACTATTGAAGATGAGGATAAGGTTATTTTGTAGGTTGTCTCTTTGCCCCATTCCTACAAGCACTTTAAAGAAGTCATGTTATATGAAACCCTGTCTTTTGAGGATGTCAAATCTAATTTGATGTCTAAGAAAAAATCTGATTTTGAAGTGTTTTCTGATAAAGCTGAAGGCTTGGTTTTTAGAGGTGAAACCACTAATAATGGGGGTTCTAGCAAAGTCAGATCGAAGTTTAAAGAGCGTTCCAACAATACCTGTTCTACAACCTCCAGGCAAGGCGGTTATTATGTTCTACAAGGTTCAACTACTACAGGTTCTACAGTCGTTTCTACAACCTCATCTCTTACTGAGTTCAAGGGTGACTTAAATTCAGTTGATGCTCATCACATCTTATTGCCCTTCAGGGCTCTATGACGGTACCAGAGATTTTAGTCCAAGGTGGAGATTGTTAGGAAAGTGTCCTAAAATCACCCACAATTATTTGTTTCCTAATTGTATTAGGATATTATTTAGGTTTCCTTATTATGTTAGGTTTCCTAATTGTATTAGGATATTATTTAGGTCACTTTCCTAACAATAAAGGGTGTTATCAATCTATACACTCATGGCATACGACAAAATACACACAAAGCATTCTTCACCTCTACCCATCCCTAGGTTGTGAGAGTCCTTTTTAGAGAGTTATTATTTTGCCTTCAGTATATTCCCGTTGTGCTATTAACCCCTTGAGATCTTGCCGTTGATCTCGTTGTGTTATATAGTCGTTTGGGATCTCTCTTGTAATCTCTCCCCTTATACTAGTGGATCATTGCTCCATTGACGTCCATGGTTTTTTCCCAATTTGGGTTTCCACGTAAATCGTGTGTCTTATACTCTCTAATCTTTTAATTACTGATGTTGTTATATTTCTTCTCAATTTATACATCCTGATAATTTCCTCTTCCGCTGCGTATACTAGGCTATCTTTTACCTCGATCCTAACAAGTGGTATCAGAGCCTCACAAGGGTATTTGAACTAGGTTTAACAAGTGGTATCAGAGCCTCACAAGGGTATTTGAGCCAGGTCCTAACAGATTGAGTACATCCTCATCAAATACATCTTCCCAAGATTTTAAAATCCCTAAGAGTATTCTCATTCATACTAGTAACCCAAAAAACTGTTACAAACCCACAAAACAACATGGTACACACCAACCCAAGTTAACCAAGTCACTGGGTCACTAGTCCTGTTCCAACTAGAAGACTAATAACTCCAATACACATAGGAGAAAGCTTGAATCAATAATCCACCATATACTGCTCCTATTGTCAATGACAAGGATTGACTTACCACAAGATTACTTCAAAACTAAACCTCCAAACTCCAAAGCAACACTACACCCCAAACTAATCAACTAAGAAATCAACCTCCGCCTCACTAGACAAACTAGCTAAGCAACTAGAAGAGACAAAAGGAAGGTCTAGAATGATAAATTGATAACATGACACCAAGTGTTACTGGAAGCTGAATGTAGACTCGCTAACTTTAGGCTTCGTTAGCCTTCTTCTTGATTAGCACCAACCAAGTTAAAGCTTGACATCCACCACCACCCGATTTTGAGAAGCCTGTCTTTGGGCTACGTACGTATCAAAGGCTCAACCGTAGCCCTCAAGTTGCCGGGAATTCAAGAACGATTTGGATGTTGGACTTGAAGACTTTAATCACACCCATACTACACAAAACACAGTTAAAGAAAACGACTTAAAAGGGGATAAAACAGAAAATCAAGTATAGGAAAATGTAGATCAAGTACGGTGGTGTCGATGAAAGTCGCTAACTGATCACAATCACCAACACCACTAAGGGCACTTGATTGGGCGGAGAGATAGTGGTTGGGAAGGTTTAGAGAGAGAAAATAGTGTTGACCTTGACCCTACAAGTTCATCTAAATTTGGCTCAACTCAAATGAACTTTATTTAAGGAAGAAACGTGATTTGTCACATTCCACCATCAACACATGATTTTCATCTAAATATAATTTGTCGCATTCCACCATAAAAAGTCAAGTGAATATAGAAAGGCGGTTGGATTCCAAAATAATGCATTGCAGGTAAAATATCCTTGCCATTGGGGGTCAAACAAGATTGCTTAGAACCATATTACTTTTAAACAACTCACTGTTGCCGTTAAACTCTAGCATTGATCCCTAGGAACCATATCACGAATACATCCCCCCGACAAGATGTCATGATCCTTGCCCTAGGAAAACATAGAAAGGTGAAGGCCTAAATCCAAGGAAGAGAGACCAATCAGACTATGGTACCTGTGTACATATTAGCAATGGAATACATACTTTTATTTGGGCCAATGGATTCAGTAAAGTACAACCATAAAGAAAGTTACAAAGAAGTTAAGCTAAGTGTGAGAAACAAGCATGTCCTCCTCACTCAATAGCCCGACTCCAAGCATCACAAGGAGCTACATTACAATAACTATAAGTGCAACTATAACCAAAACCCTTCACACGTTCCTCCCCTACGAAACACCCCTTCTTGAGCGGAGCTATGATACTAATCCCCAAATGTTCAAATGTAATTTTCCCTTTGAGGCGATCAACCACCATATCCTTGCAAAAGAAAGCAATATTAGAAGTAAGAGACCCATTAGGACAATATGGATGTACTACAAAGGGCTTTGCACCATGTTGTTGCTCTTGTTTGAAAAATGTTGTCCATTTTTTAAAGGATCGGTTACTCGTCAAAGATTGGGAACGAGCTTTGAATAAAAAGACATTATCCTTCTTGGCGCTTAAGCATTTTCTTCGTCTTCTAGACCATGTAAGGAATGAGAATTCATACTTTCTAAATCATCATCCTCAGATCCATACTCATTATATTCCATCATGTGCCCCGAATCTTGTAACCTAACATGCTTATATTGGATAAGACTTCCTCTTCACTTTTACTCCTTTTCACCAAAGGTACTCATTGGAGGCAAAGCTAGAAACCCTCGACAAAGTTAAAAATTTTGACGTTTCCTACATGAAAACACACATTCTTTTTCACCTTCCTGTGAATTCCAAGGCACTTGCTTGATTTACTCGAGCATGAAAGTGTCACCATATTGTTGGCGCAAACACCTACACCTATACTAAAGAAGTCATTTCCATCTCATTAGTGGACCTTGTTTCTACTATAAACCTGGAGTTGTCCTCCGCCTCTTTCTTGTTATAGGATGTTAGATTACTGAAGTTGCACCTATCTATTGAACTAGATCCAAAGAGACTTACATCATTCGCTTTGGTTTCTACAACGCTAGAACAATTGAAACCAGAAGCTGGAAGCATTGCTTCTCGTAGAAATTAAATAGAACTGCCTTTTTGAACTAGATTGTCAAACTTCCACATGCTCAATCGTAGCACTATCTTGGTCATCCGACCCATTCTCCATCAACACCACTTGTTTAACAACATCCTTCATGGGAATCATATGATCCTCCGAACATGATTGGTTGTATTGTATTCATAAACTATCCTCATTATCTCTGAAGGGATGTTACAATGCGTTGACTTAGAAACATTGGACTTGCTCACATCGCCTCTTTCACAACTTCTATTATTTTGAAGCGGATCAAAGACCTAGCTAGCTACAACTTTCCTAAAATTCCCCACACTCATTCGAAGAATATCCATATTCCCTCCTCCAACTTCTTTAGCTCCCTCAAAACAATTTTATTTTTCTGTTCAAACTTAAAAGCTATCTGCAAATCCATCTCAGTTTCTCGTCCATTTACGGAAGACAAAGCTCTTTGATAACGCACTTTAACATTGTAAGCATCAAATTTCATAGCTAGATCAAATGAGTTTGTGCTATATCATATTGCGTCCAACTTGAATTAATAAGCCATAAGATTAGGATTTAGAGGAATTATCAGTTGAGACGTGATTGCGCTTACGCGTCTTGCTTACAAATTGACAAACCCACACACAAAAATTGGATGGTTGTTTCATACATGGCAATAGCTACTAGTTGACTGCGTAATTCATTTTTTAACTATGAGTAAACCAGCTTCTCAAAGACCTTCTCAAATCCAGGATCCATGACCTAATATTGTAGATACTATAACCCTTACTTGAAATTGTACCTCCAATAATAAAAAAAAATTAAGAAAAAAAAAAACACTCCAAGACACTGTAAAATAACAAGTTAACGAAGCCCCAACCAAAACTACGGCGCATTGTTTCAAAACACTTCCAACCCAATACTTATGAAACCTGGAAGACTACAATTATTATCAACAAACCAAAACAAAGAAATTAATCACCGCACTTCAATTGAGAAAACCGGGCACACCACTCACATAGCTCTCCACAAACTCGACAACACACCAAAGCTAAGAACCCAAGGTCAGACTCCGATGAAACACCTGAATCTCAACCTTATTCGCAACACCTATGCCCCTTACACAACTCTCCACCAACCCGAACAATTTGAAGGAACCAAAAACAAAACCTCCAGACAGACAAAAATAACGAGACAGACCAAAAACACCACCGTATATTCACCACCACAAACCACCATTCGCAACACACCTTCCAGGAAATCCCCAACTAAAGATTGATCGTCACCAGCGCCAAGAAAGATGAAACTGGAGGTCTTGGTTATGGGCAGGGAGAGGTTCGTGAACCGCGTGGTTTGTTGCCTCTTGCGATAGAGGAGTTTTCAGGTTAAGGTTTTGAAGGGCCTGGAATACATACTGTTAGTGTTAGGGAGTTGCTCAAGTCATGTATCTAACCCAATGGATTGGTGGGAAAGTTTTCAATACGTCACCTCCAGATTTTAAATTGTAATGTTGCAAGTATGCTTTTGGGGGGATGAATAGTTACAAACAATCTCATACGATGCACAATGGCAACAATTCACACGAATCCCAAAGGAGTATGCTATTTTGTCTTATCTATGTCATTTTGAATGAACGAGACATTTTGCAGTCAAGCTACCTAATCTTGGTTCTAGTATACCAATCAACAATATAGTCTTTGTTGGGATTCACCCATAAGTAAAAATGTCCCACATCGGAAAAGTAAATAGAAAGGACATGGTATATAAGTCAAGTGGGCTACTCCTCTTAGCACCAATTGGTTTTAAGATGGAGTCTCACTTAACTTGTGTACCATGTGCCTCGGTTGAAGTGGGCTCTCGCCATGGACCTCCCCAACAAGTGGTATCAGAGCCTATAGTTCATTCGGTTGGGCGCGCGCAAGGTGCGGGAAGATCACCTTGAACAAGAGCAGGGACCATAGCACGTGCGCGGCTAAGTCTTCTGAATGCGCAGAGTGGTGGCATGAGACTCAGGTGGAGTAGAGTGCGGCTCTGTGGAGTAAGGTGCGGTTGGGACTCTTGAGGCAGAGTGGTGACATGAAACTCAGGTGGAGTAGGGTGCGGCTATGATGGGCTCCTGATGGTGACTTGAAACCTTGGTAAAAAGAGGTTTCCGATTAAGAGGGAGAGACTCATATGTGAAGGGGGAGATTGTTGGGATTCACTCATGAGTAAAAATGTCCCACATCAGAAAAATAAATAGAAATGACATGGTATATAAG
Source organism: Portulaca oleracea (assembly GCA_029582165.1). Classification (NCBI taxonomy): domain Eukaryota; kingdom Viridiplantae; phylum Streptophyta; class Magnoliopsida; order Caryophyllales; family Portulacaceae; genus Portulaca; species Portulaca oleracea. The sequence continues at coordinate 18,108,913 of CM055872.1, forward strand.
TCAAGTGGGCTACTCCTCTTAACACAAATTGGTTTTAAGATGAAACCTCACTTAACTTGTGTACCATGGGCCTCGGTTGAAGTGGACTCCCGCCTTAGATCTTCCCAACAGTCTTGAAATGGGAGATTCAACTTCACCGGATTTATGTCTCCTTTTTTTTATGACTGATAGCCATTAAAGACAAAATTTATATCAAATATGGAACAAAGATCCACAAAACAGCAAATTAAATAAAAGCAACACAAAACCGCAACAACTACAAGGTACAAACAATAAACCACAGAAAGAACAATAATAAACAATGACTAAAAGATGCAAACATCAAAACTCGAAATCTCCAAAGGAAGAATAAAAACAAAATACCTTCACTTGCTCCTAGCTAATATAACCTTCAAACCACAAATTTTTTTCACCATGGCATCTTGCATGCAAGCACCGCTTCAATATCCTTAAAATCCTTTAAATTTTAAGGAGTTTCATTGGCAGTGAACTTAGCCTTTCGAGTTGCTTTTATAACTAACCCCCACTTAGCTTGCACCAAGGTCTTGTCTTTGCTCTTATTTTTAGCACCAACTTTCAATCACACCATAATGGGGTCCTCAAAACATTAGACACTGATTGGACAAACAAAGTGTCCTCATTGTCAATGGGATCATGAGATCATGAGTAAACAACACATCTTGTTGCAAACAGGGAGCTGGTGAAATAAAGTCAAGTAAACCATGAGCACTTGAGGCAACTCTAATGGACTCAAACCCGCATAGATTTGGTTAGGAGAAGTGCTCTCTGAATCCAAAGAAATGATAAAGTTACCCGCCTTGGGGATCGATTGGAGTGACCAGTGGACTGGGAATATCCTCACTAATGATCAACCTACTATGCTTAGCTTTAAGAACCCAAAGCCTCTTAGAAAACCTCTGCTTCTTATTGAATTTACCCCAATAGACATTCAACAAAGATCCATTAGAACACCAACCATTAAGACTTTGAATAACACTCAATTCCACTTGCTTAACTTTGAATTGCACATGACTAAATCTTTTCTCATTCCTTCCCATTTTTTGAGGAATGTAAGCATCAAAACCAATACCAAAATCAGAGAACAAATTCTTCAAATTCAAATTATCAACCCTAGAAGGTAGGTTGTCAACGAATGGAGAGAAAGATTGAGACCTAACTCTAGTAAAATCGTGAGATGTTTTAACAAGAGGTCAAGATCACAATTTATAGGCACAGTTGGCACAACTGTGGCAACCGAATCAGGATTGACATTGTTAAATAAGTGGGAATTAGCCACCCCCTTCAACCCCAATAATTCCTTAAGCACACACACAATCTCACTACCTCTAGAAAGGGCAGCCAATACATATGGAGATAATAGGAGACCCTATACCTTAAAAGACAGCTCTCACAACACTTAGCAAAATAGGTGAAACAAAATTGTTGAGATCACCACACCATGGTGTCGTACCACTTCCAGCTAAACTCCAAACAGCGCAGCGCGAGAATTAAATCACTGTCCAGCTCAGAAAGACGATGGAAGAAGGTAGACCAATAGCCAACCCCTGAGCAAACTATTCTCACGTCCTACAGTCACCCCCCAAACGACCCAGAACAAGCAAAGTCGTTGTAGCCCTCCTTTTGTACAGCTTCGACTGTCGACCACAACAATACAAGGACAACGTGAATAAGAAGTCTGCCGGCGGGATAAAAAAACAGTGTCAATCGATAAGACTACACATGGCCTGGTAGCGCACAACCTAACACGAGACAACGTTGTCAATCGACGGGGCTGTGCATGGCTTGATAGTGAGCAGCCCAACAACCAGAGCACCGACATACCAGGAGGCCAGTGAGACCTCCAACGAGTCCAACCAAACAACGATGTCAATCGACGGGGATGTGCACGGCCCAGTAGTGCGCAGCCCAACAACTAGAGTGCTAACATACCGAGAGGTCGGTGTGACTCCCGACGAGCCCAACTGCCAATTGGTGGTCCCAAAAGGAGACAAATGGTTTTCAAGGAGTTTGAGAGAGAAGAGTTGCGTGGGGACCTTTTCAATACATCTCCCTCAAAGTGGAAACGAAAATAATAGTTTGACCCCTTTTTTTCTTGGAATGATGACATTTCAAACAGAATAAAAACAATATACTACATGCGTTCTTTTTTATCTTCCATTTACGGTTTTCAGTGTCAATTTTTAATTAATAATTTCTAATATAAAACTTTTATAAAAAAATACAATATTATACTTATTGAATAATATTTTTTATTACGAATCTAGTGATACCAATTTTGTATAATGAATCATTATATAAATTAAGATATTAACGGTCAAAGTTTTTAACACAATTTTCTACACAACAGATAAAAACAAACGGAGGGAGTAGCTCTTAGACGGGAGAAAACAAAGCACACGGAAAGCTCTATTAAAGGGAAAAAGTCGATATAAAGTTGCATTTGAATAAAAGAAAGATACAATGATTAGACCATGTCACCACTATAGGCTGAAGCCACAAAAACCACCAGCCGTAGCAAAAACACATCCACATTCCACACTCTTCATTCATCAATTAACTGCAAACTTTGCAAGTTGTAACAAATTGAATGCCCTTAAGGCACAACAAAAGCTTATCTTCAACAAAACCAGTAACACTCCCCCCAACAAACCCCAACCCCCACCCAAAAAAAAAAAAAAAAAATCAAATCAAATCAAATCCTTGGCTTCTGTAGACAGCAACAAGACATCTTGGTAGCCCAGGTTATCTGAGTTTGAAGTACATGATACAGGCAACTGCCAAAACAAGGACGACTATTACGGCACCAACAATCCATTTGTTCCTGCTCATTCTTCTTGACATGTTAGTCAAGATTCTCTTACTTCTACTGATATTGTCATCCACTCCATGAAGCTGTCAAACAGGAACAAACATAAACACCCGATTGCACACTATGTTGCCACACAAAGTGACTTCGACAGCAACAATATAAAAATTTTCCAAGCAATAGAGCTTAATATGTAACAAAAACTAGACTCCCTACAGCTAATAGCAGCAGTATATTTCTACTTTGAGTTCAAAGTCGCACTTAGCTAGTCGCTTTCATTTTCTTGATGCTATTTTATCATTTAACTTCTTTATATTTCTCAGCCACCTTCCATCCATCAATCAAATCCTTCAATCTTTCCACAGCCAATTATAAAAAAAAATATGTAGGAAACTGAAAATAACCAAGAGCAGACTTTTTTCTTTGGGATGTTTTTTTTTATTTAAAAAAAAAAGAGCCATCAGGGGCAAAGAACTCCAGATAATTTGTGTATAAGAACTTCAGAAATCCCCAACATCGTGAAATTTCAGATATCGCCAACACAATGAGGAGATTCTCAAGAGCCACTATTCTGCTGCATTCTCCCTTTCAGCACTCTTCCTCCCCCACCCTCCCCAATTGACATGGGTTCGTGGCTCGACAACAATCAAGTACCCCCCCCCCCCCAACCAACAAAATCTGTCTCACTTATTCCTGCAACTGAACAGCTCTGCATTTATTAGGGGGTATAAATAGAAAGAATCGAAAAATTGAAAGACAGAAAGATCATTGATTTCACAAGGTAGCCACAGATGTGTATGTACTGTTTACACAATTATTTATTAGTAAGCTTAATAGAATACCGTGTTATGGGCATGTAAAAGTGACTGCCGCTGCTGATGGAGATCTTGAAGAATTGATACTCCAAGCTCTTCAGTCTCAAGCATTGTTCTTCTGCTTTCTCTTACTCTCTCACTGGACTTGTTCAGCCTTTCTGTTGACATCATCAATCTTGCTCTTTGTTCTGCTGATACCTAATGCAATAAATCCACAGCTATTCTGATCAATTTTAATATATGCATAAGATACTCTAGTAGAGAGGCTTCAGTAGAAAACCAACAAAAGAATTCCAATATTGACATCCATAGAAGCAGCAGGCAGAGCATTCCAAAATTACAATGCAAAAGTTCATAGACCTACTAGACAAACTCACGCTTCTGCAAACGAATGGAAGATCACATTTCCATAGATCAGTCACCCCTCAGTGATCTACATTTTAGAGGTGGGCTGTGGTTCGGTTTGACCCATATCCAGGCCTACCCCACTCCAAACTCAGCACAGTCCCATGGTTATTACAGATCAATCTGGCTCACATCATTTATTCTCATCCTTTAGAGTGTCATCTTAAGAAAGAAAAAAAAATTATGAAGTTTTACATTGAAAAAAAGGGTAAACTGAACCCCACCCTGCCGTATTTAGAGAGTTGGACGGTGTGGCTCAATGAATTTGAAGCCACATACCCACAGGCTAAGGGGAGGCTTAGTTTCCCGCAGCCCACACCTGCATGCTAGCCAATTGAAATGCAAAACAGCCAAAGGCATGAAATGCAGAAAATGTCACCAAAGCATTTTTACTTGAGCTGGAAAGAAGAATCATGGTTTTCTAGAATAGTGTACCCGTGTACCAGCTATAACCAATGAAATATGAATCTTACCAAGGGCCTCACACATAGGCCATCTGCTTAAGGGAACTAATTCATCAACTTCATAAAATGTTACCAGCCAAAATGTACTGGACAAAGGCAAGTAGGCAACTAATTGTGCTTAACATTAGCAGCTTCTTAAAATACGGAACATAAAATCCACAAACAGTCACAATAACAGAGCAAGCAGAAGAAGCTAAGAATTGGGATTGAGACATACAGTCAATGCATCTGCCATTCCTGATTCCAACAACTCATCCCGAGCAGCTTGATTTGGGTTTCCAGATGAAAGTCTCTTTACTTCACTTTTTAAGTTGTTTAAATCAGACTTATATTCTCTCAACTTAACAAGAAGAACAGCCTTAACATTTGGCTGCAAACTCCTGGCTTCAAGATCCATCTTTCGGATCTGCAAGAGTATAGTATATCAGAAATACCAACTTAAGGTACCGTGAATCTAGTTGCTAGAAATTGAGCAACAATGCCATACCAGAGATTCTGCATCATCTATCCCAAGTTTGATCTCAGAAATCTTCTGCTTTTTTTGCTCTGCAAGTTGTTGAGGCAGAGCAAACTAATATGTGATGAGCATTCAAAGCAAGAAGGAACAATATTCCTTGATAAATATTACAGAAATTGAATTACTTTAGATAGTACACCATATAAATAAGCAAATATATGAGCAACTAATCTAGTAGCTCTCCTTCAACTAAAACCTCAGCACCCAGTGCCTTCTTAACAGCACATAATTATATTTGTAGTTTTTTTATTAAGATTCTCATCAAAAAATGCAAAACACAGATAGTCAAATTGTATACACAAAGCATACAGGTAGTGCAGCACAAGTGCTGCAGTCACACCAAAATATTCATCGCAATTACTAGTCCAAAACCTTCAATATCATAAAGTCCCACCACGGAAAAGTGCTGGAGCAGAAGAGTACTTTAGATAGCATTAAAAGATGTGACACTTAAATTGCAGACATTGTCTCAAATGGCCTGAGAATTAAAAGAACTCCACAACAAAACAATTCAAGGAAAGTTTAAGAGGCTTTTTGGTGTAATCCACAATAATCATGCCTCAAAACATATCAAAAAATGCAACATTTTCAAGAATAAAAGGGGCTTGAGGCCCTGATGCAAAGAAACTATCATTGTGTACAGTGTACACGGTCAGACTATCAATAATAACACCTTCTCACAATGAAACACGGCAGCATCCGTTTATTATCATTTCTGAGTATGGCAATATCCATTCCCCCCCCCCCCCCCCCACTTTTTTTTTTTTTTTTTTGGATAGGAAATATTCATTTCTCTCATGAATTTACAACTACATTATGGCAAGGGGGCTTCAATAAGAAAACAAGAAGCCTAGTGCAACACTACACTTTCTACACTACTGTGGGTATACTGGAGACGTACAAGACTAAACTTCTACAGTGCTCAACCACTCCATTCTATGACTTTGGTACTCCATCAGGACTATCACCCACTCGCCATGGAGGTGGTCAAATTATGCATTCAACAGTCTACCCCAGCCAACACACACAGATGCACCCAATAAGAATAGAAACGTAACCACTACTACAAATTGCAACTACCAGCCAGGCAGCCACGAAATAAGAAGCAATTCACAAATTGACAATGGAGACATCCACTGAGTATTTTATTGCCTTTTTAAAAGGTAAGGAAGAACTACTTCAGGTTAGACAGGTTAAGGAACAGTCGCTTAAAGTTAAGAACCCTTCTTAAGTTTCGAGCCATAATTTTGATATTTTTATTCCCCATTTCTTAGTATTTTTAGCTCACTTTAATAATTATTCTAGGTATTTTATTAGATTTTTTTTTATTTTACCTTTTTAGTTTGAAAATCACAAAAATTAAAAATCTCCTAAAAGGAATTAGAATTAGTAATTTCATTATTTTGGTTTGTTTGACCCTTTTAGAAATTTTCTAGTTTACTCCACATATTGAAAGAAAAATTGGGTTTGTAATATAAATAAAACAACAAAGAATAAAAACACCCATTCCATCACCCACAACCCAATTCACTCCTTAAAACCCAATTCTTCTCAGCCCGCAACCGGTTTCTCTAACCTGTGAGACCCATCCAACTAAACCTGAATCCCCCCTTCCTCTCCTAAACCCTAATTCCTAACATCACCTGCCCCTTTCACATACTAGATCGTGGCACAATGGGAGACTAATATAATTATTGCTTGAGTATAGATGAGAGGAAGATAATAAATTTGATGATGATAATAAATCCAGCTTGATATTGATAGAACTTGATAGAATACCTTGAGCACTATGATCTAGGATAAAGAAAATTTCACCACCTAGACCTTGATCATCCCACCATGGTTTGATAAAGGATTCACCCTCACTAACCAAAAAAGGAATGGCTTAATTCGCCACCAAATAGTAATTTGGATAAAGAAGACAGACTTTGAGGGAGTTTTTGAGTTGGTCTCAAAATACCATTTATTCATCAGCTTAACTAATTCCCTCTCTTTTCCAATTACCCATTTATAGGTAAGGAATGAGATTAAAACCCAAGTTAGATTAGCTTTGAAAGGGCAATTAACAAAAGTTAATTACAACTTAGAGGCAAAACTAACTCAAGCATAACATTAGTAAAATTTGGCTTAAGAACATAACCTAAAAGATTCCATAGGAAAAGACAAAGCTACCCCTACTTAAGATAACGAAAACTCGGACATGTACGTGCGTCGCGGGCGGGACTAAGGGCATCGCGGCCGCGACTGGATGTCTTGAGCAAGGGGTCAACCTCCATTGAGTTTCACAGCAGGCGTGACACCTGATGTCGCGGGCGTGACGTGGCGATGGGCGATCCGCGATGTAAGTTGTCTTCGTTACGTCACAGTCGCAACGCTGCTCCGTGGAAAAAGTGTCGCGGTCATGATGGTCGGGGGAATCCAAAAGTTTCGCAGTTGTGACAGGCCCGTCACGTGCGTGACAAGCGTCCCAACTCCTTCAAAATTTGGCTAAGGCATGGGAAAGGGGAGAAAAGGGGTCGCGGTCGTGACCAGCGAGGTCGCACTTGCAACGCTCTAACCTCCAGCCAAAACCTTCCCAGCCAGAACGTCACAGTCGTCACCAATGGCGTCACGCCCGTGACAAGGCTGATGTCCTTCACCTTTTGAGCACCTTCACCCTTAGCACCACCACTCTGGTCCCCCTTCTTCGTTATTCGTGCCGAGAGAAAAGGAGGCCTAACTAGAGGCCATCCTGACCCATCCACTGGTTGGTCGTGATCGTCCTTCCCGGGCCCGGGTGAAACAAAACCGAACCTCCAAGGCTCTCCGTGGGGCGACCATCTTCGCCCGAGCCACGAGAGCGGAGTAGGGACCACAGGATACTTCACATACACCCACTTCCATTCATAACCATCTCTCATTCTTTCTAATCCTCACTCTCTCTCTCTCTCTTCGATTCTGAGCTCTCAAAACTGAACTACACCCTCAATCCCTCCATGCTCCCCACTAAACCTAAACTCCTCCTCACTCACGCCCTCTCTCTTTCTTCTGTTCCTGGTCACCAAAAAGGAAGTAGAACAGCAGCAAGCAACACCGCACCACCAACGCATGCACCAACATCTCTTCGTGCATGCACAGAGCCATCTCCAATCCCCACCGTTCAAGCCAAGAAGGATTGACGGTTCATATCAAGTGAAGAAGACCAACTTTGGCTATAAAAGGAAGAAGCAACAACCGAAAATGGAGTGTGGATGGCGTAGGATTTGTGAATGAAATGAAAAAAACAAAGTAATAAAGTGTGTGACTTGGTTTGATATCGTCGAACACTTGGCTTAAATAAGTGTTGTGCACATTTTACGACCCCTTTTGGGAACAAGTAGAGCGAATGCTAAGTTGGCCCTCTTATGTAACCTGCAACCCTCACCAAGCCAAGGGCAACGCCAAATCGGACTAGGCAAAAACAGTTGAAAGCTTTATCAACATACTAATTGCTAATTAGTTGAATAATTAAGCAAGATTATGTGAATAGCTTAGAATAACCGACTTGGCCATGATTTGATCGACAATAAGATAGAGACATTGGCACTTGAGCACAAGGAACTCATTGAGTATGTAAATGTGTGACGTGAACAACATAAAAGCTTGGTTTCAACCTTGTGATTGTGTTCTTGACTTATACATATTGATTGTTATAAATAAGTGGTGATGCTATTTGAGCGATTAAATGCATGATTGTACATATAAATTTCCTCTCACTTCTTATTGTAAATAATTTTTTTATTTTTCATTTTCTTTTCTCCTTACTTTTTCTTTTGATTTCAAGCTTTTGCAGATATAGCTCTTACAAACCCTCACAAGACCAAACTCGTCCATTTAGGATGCCAAGGGGTTTAAAGAGCTTGTTATGTATGCTAAATGCAACCATAATTCCTATGACAGCGACTTAGTTTCTTTAAAAATTGTTTTATTGTATTTCTTTTATTTTACATGGGACAAGCAAAAGTCTAAATTTGAGGGAGCTTATTCAAGTCAATAATTTTGATACTTTTATACCCCGTTTCTTAGTATTTTTAGCTCTCTTTAATAATTATTCTATATATTTTATTAGATTTTTGTTTATTACACCTCTTAGTTTAAAAATCACAAAATATATGTTTCCTAAACTAAAAATCTCCTGAAAGAATTAGAATTAGTACTTTTATTATTTTGGTTTAACATAATAGGTTTTCTTAACTAAAAATCACAAAAATAGGTTTTCTTTAATTTTGCACGGGACTTTCTGGGTTTGTTCCTGATTTCAACTGGATATTCTTCTTTCTTCTCCTCTGATCTGGTTCTTCTTCTACGAATTGTTCTGGATTAGTCGACTGCTAAATTGATTCTGCTGATGTCGCATGTTAATCTCATGTGATTGATTCTTGTGGTATTTTCCTTGATTGAATTTCTGGGTTCGTGCTTGTTTTCTAGGGTGGATTAGCCTTTGATCTGTGTTAATGAGATCTAATTTTCCCATGGGTTTCGCATGTAGTTGCTGCAATCGGTTCTGAGTAGTTGATTCAGATCTTTTTTCTGGGTTTGTGATATCTTGGCTAAAGTGATGGGCTTCTGGGACCTGATTGATTTTTGGTCCTGATTGATTGAAATGAGATACTAGTTCTGGTTGGAACACTTGTATGAAATACAACCGAGCTTAGTTCTTCCACCTCTCCCCAGCACAAGCTCATTGGAGGTCCCATCACCCTCCCTTAGAGGGTGGTGCTCCAGGGATCAACTGCATTGAGCATTGTTGAGCGTGAGGTGTGTGCATATTGGGCCATATGTTCTTTGGTGTTTTTGTATACCGACAAATTCTTGGCTGTGGGCTGGCTGCTGCTCCTCATCATTGGCTAGTGGTGATTGTTTCAGGCTCGGTCTTGCTGCAGAGTGGGCGTTGACGCAGAATTGACTGACATCATTTCTTCCAAATCAATAGAGGTCGGGGTCTATGGTTTTGCTTCATCGGCAGTCATGGACAGAGCAAGAGACATCTAGCTATTTTGAGAGAATTGAAGGGGTTTAAACCACTGCCTTATGAGACAAAGAAGTATCCTATGTAGCTTGGCTTTGAAGTTTGAAAATCCCAAGTGTGAGTCCTCTAGTTCGACTTTCATAGAGAATTTGCCACACACTGTCAGTACTAAAGAAGTTTTTGATGATTTTGCTTCATTTGGAATCGGAATGGATTCTTATATTCTTAGTATAAAGGCTAGAAATATGGAGTTATTGGATTTGAAAATATGGGCTAACTTCAAATGAGGGCTTATTCGAATCGAAATTCTATGCAAGAATGGCCACTTTGTTCGCAACAAAAATTCAAGGTGGATTTGGCTCCCTAAACGAAGGACCGCCGATGTTCATTCTCCTACAGGAGTTGAGTCTCCTCGGGTATGGAGGTGTTATTGCCCATGCTTTAGTAGAGGTAGTGGAAGATAGTTGTCACAAAATCCAATTTAACTTGAAAGTGCTCTTGGTGAAAGACTTGGCATCATTAGGTGTTCGTGGAAGGAAATGCAAACTAGAAAAACATCATATTTGTGTATCTTTTGATTTCAACAGCGTTGGAATGGCCGTTACACATGTTTTCATATAATTTTCTTATTTTTTTTCAGTTTCTACCGGCTTGTTTGAATGGCTGTAGCAATTTTAGTTTTTAGGGCTTTGCCAAACAAGTAATCAAAAAAAGGAGCTTCATTACTCCCAGTTCTTATGATGGTTGTTAAAAGTCACAGATCATTAGAATTTCACCAATTGTATAAGATGTGATCATAAAAAAACAAAACCCAAAAAACAAAAAGATTATTTAGTTAAATACTGATCCGTACAAGGGAAATTGAGGTAATTTGAGAATTACCCCCATCAAGAAGACTAGCAGATGTACACTTCTTGGAGAGATTAGCGGAAAGCTCACAGTATTGTCTTTCATAACCTTCAAACACCTCACTCATGGTGGCGGAATCTCGAGCTTTTCGCCTTGTCAATCAGAGATCTGAACATAAAATCCACAGCCAACGGCAATGTGAAATTCAAAATTCACAAGTAGAAAAACCAGAAACCGCAAATCTTAAACAAGCAGACAAGGAAATCTGCCAGAAATTGGTGTAAATCTAAGGACTGTTGCCTGTTGGAGAGAGGTAGAGAGACGGGCAAACCTTGAAGCAGAAAATCGGAAGAAATGACGACGATGACCCAATAATTGAGGGAGGGAAAATGGCTCCACAGAAAAGAAGTTTCATTGGTGGTGATGTTTTTTTGCCGAGTACAAATAAGAATGATGGTGTTCACGTGTTTGTGCTGACTCAAATCGCAACCACTTTCTGCCTTTTGTGCCTTTTCTATATGTTACCATTCGGTTCGCTCCTAAATTAATTGGGGTTATTAACTACAACAAAAATAAAAAAACAAATTCATGAGCAACCTTTACATGAGTGTTATTTATTAGGTACATGGGGAGCATATGTTCCAAATATTATTATTGTTCACCCACATATATTAAGTTGTTTGCTCATATATATTAGGTTGTTCATTATAATTATGATGATTGTTCACACGCAAATATTTAGAGCACATGATATAGACACATATAATATATATTGGCGGGTATAAGGAATGCAGTCTTTCCCATGAAATAATAATGTTTATGTGCAGGTTAATTCCTATAAATCCAACAAAGGATCTTTTGAAAAACAATTTTGAAAAGCATGGTGAAACATTAAAACTATCAGATGACATATTTTGGAGTAAGTATGGAGGAAAGAATATGTAAAAGAAAAGGAAAAATAAAAAAAAGAAAGCATTCTTAGGTATAGTAGGCATTTTTGAGAATGGAGGAGAGGGAAAAGGGTAGAGTGCTTGAATAAAAATGCCACTAAACTTTGTCAAAATTGCAAATTTGCCACCTGGAAAAAACATGTCATCAGAATGTCATCAATTTTTATAAACAGTGTAAAAAATGTCACTTAACCGACATATTACCTGCTGTAGCCGGTAAACTGCAGCTGGGGAGTGTTTAATTTGATAACCTACCCTAATTAAAATTTTCACCCCACCCAAATTAATTAACCCCCCCTCCCACTTAATTTTTTATTGCCTATATTTACTGTCCCCTTCATCTTCTTCTTCATCTTTCTTCTTCTTCCTCTGTGAAAACCTACGCCATAACAGCTTCATCCTTCACCTCTTCTTCTTCTTCAATTCAATTCCAAAAATTGGAGCTTTCTTCTTCCTTCTTCATTTCCGACCTCAAAAAACCCTAATTTCAACCCAGAATCTACAATTTCAACCCAGAATATGCAATGACCTAAAAAAAACTCTAATTTCAACCCAAAATCTGCAATGGCCTATATTTGCTTGGCGTACACTTCATACACTGAAGATAGCCCTTTGAGGAGGTTTGCAAGATGTGCGAGGTGGAGGACTTCTGATGACTGTGGGTTCTTCAAGTGGATCGATGATCCAATTCACCAGTTCGAATATTAGGGTTTATGCAGAAACTTACTGAGTATGAATTCGAACCTTTCAGACCTTCAATCCTTGCAAAAACACTTCCCTGGGGAGCGATTTTGGTGCTTGATGTTGAATTTAGGGTTTGATTGAGTGAAGAGGGAGAAATCACAGGGGAGGAGAGAGATAGAGAAAACTAGGAGAGAGAAAATATTAAACAAAATTTATTTTGTTTTATCTTTTTCTTTTTTATACTATTTTAATAATTATATCATATATATATATATATATATATATATATATATATATATATTTGGGTACAAAGGTTGAGGATCGTAATATGTGTGTTTTGATGGGGGGCATTTTTGGAAAGCTCTAAATGACTATTTTCTTTTTTCTAAAAATGCTTCTTTATATATATTAATGAATGGTTTGAGTTACTACTATGACAATATATACATAACATGTCCATTTAAGTTCTATATAAAGTAATTTGTTATTCAATAAAATAGATACTAAACCTTTTATTAGCATTAAAAAATATTATTCAAACACCACTTTATTTTTGTAACTTGATCATGTAGTAAATTAGTTATATCTTATTTGTTATTTGTAAATTTTGCACATAACAATCGCTAAGGATTGTTTGAATATTTCAAACAATTTATTTTCCACAAAATTTACCGTTTCAATCAAACACTGTAAAAATTTCTTGCATACTTTCTTAGTACTATTTCGTGACATAAACAAAAGATAGTACAATTGGTCTTCATGGTTGTGAAATTGTTAGCTTTTCATTTGTAAATAAAAACACATATTTCACCATCTTTTCATCATACATGAATGAAAACAAATATGATTTCAGTTTATCTATAATTTAGGGAGAAAATACAAATATAACCATCCCACCTTTTTTTCCTTCCTTTCTTTTATATCTGTTTTAATTTTATGTACTATGTCTTTTATTTGTAATTGTTGTTAGATTCCCTTTTTTTGCATTTGTCTATATTGTAAATTGTGAACTTTTCGTTCGGGAGTAAAAACATCAAATATTTCCCTTTAAAAAATGATATTTCACTATCCTTTCATCTACCTATATAAACGAACATAAATATAATCCCAATTCAAATATAACTTAGCGAAACATACAAAGGTTTCCATTTTTTTAAAAAAAAATTAAAAAATAACTTTCTTTTTTTCCATCATTGTTGTCTTTTTTATATTTATTTTAGGTACTATTGCTCATATTTTTCATGATTATTAGTTATACAGTTATTCGTTCTAATATTCTCACTCCTGTTAGTTAAGATATAGTTTAAATAACATTTTCAATATATGTGTGATTTATCTTTGTCTCGTGCAACGCACGGGTAAAAGGACTAGTATATATATATATATATTTCTGGGTACAAAGGACAATGGTCTAATATGTGAGATTTAATGAGGGCAATTTTGGAATTTTAAAATTGATTATTTTTCCTTTTTGAAAATTGCTTATACGATTTAATGAGGGTACTTTTAGAATTCTAAAATTGCTTACTTTTACTTTTTAAAAATTGCTTATACATATTAATTTATCAACCTTTAAATGCTATTGTTTTGGAAAAGTACACTTTTAAATGTATTTGAATCTATTAACCATGGGACACGTTTAGGGATAGGATATTACAATTCAAGCTTTTGCCAAAAGGAATATTAGTGAAGCACGTTTTTGGTAAAAAAAGAAAATTAATATATAATCTTTCTTCTTACATATATATTTATAGAATTTTTTTTTTTGATACAAAGGGTAAGGAATGGAAAATGTGAATTTCAATAATTGCATTTTTCGAAAGCTACAATTAGTATTTTTTTCTAAAAAAATATTCTATACATATTAGTTGATATGATGAGTCATTGCTAATAATAATAAATTAAGAAATTAACTAAATATATGAATTTAAAATGATAAATAAAAACAAAATGAAAAATGATACTTCATATAAATAAAATAATTTTTTAGTAAGAGAAATATACATCAAAATGGTATTTCATAAACTAAAAGAGATTTATTTAAAGAATAGAAAAATATATGATTTTACTAGATATCTAACATATTATTCAAACCTTAAATCTAATTACAAAAATATAAAAATATAAATATCAACAAAATGACAATTCATATATCATATAGATTAATTTGTTAACAAGAGAAATGTACTGATTAAATATTTCATATAAATATCTAATTAAAATAATTTATTATCAAGAATTAATACATTGAATGACATACAATTTTATGGTATTATTTAATGACATTAACAATGAGTAGTCAATTGATCGGTTACATTCTAATTGAACAAAATAGTAATTGAGAATTTATTTACTATGAAAAGTATTCAAGAATCATTAGTATTTTGTATTATTCATTGACAATATGAGAGTGAATACAAGCATGAGAATAAGGTTTGCGTTAGTTTTCTTACATTACTGTTACAAGCTTTAAATCATCAAATTAGAATTAACTTTAGAGTAAATTATTCTATGGAAGTTATAATAGTATAACAATTATAAATAGATCGAGTCAACTCAGTCAAGGGTTGGCAGCTATAGACCTATCGTATTCCTATCATCTTCTGCTATATATATATATATATTGGATGTAAAGATTGAGGAATGTGAAACATATATTTTTACATGCATCATTATTTGTTATTGTGCGAAGTTATGAAATTTTGATGGTACATGTAAGTATCTCTATCAATTTTGTTGAAGCATTCACTTTCCTAATTTTAATTCATGTCTTTCTTTATTTGATTAATTTGGTAAGTGGCATCAGTTAGTCTTTTATGATTTTCAAGTAACAATAATTACTTTTATCGATCATAGTATTTGAATTTTAATTCACACTAATGTTGATTTGATCAATTCTACATGTGATATTGGTTAGCCTTTTGGCTTAACATGAAGATATAAGGTAATATAATAGAAATCTTTGCTATCCTTATCTTTTTATGGTTTTTAGATAATGTCAACTGATTATCTTTTTCATGGAACTTTTTTTGGATTGGATAATTTTGATATTACACACACATATATATATATATACAATTATTATAAAATATTATATATACAACTATTATAAATTATTTATAATCTTTGCATTTTCAAAAAGTATTATAAAATTATATATACAATTATTTTATATGTAAGGATAGTTGATAGGGCGACACAATATCATATCTTTTAATCGGTAATAGATAACCGATGATCATCCCCATTATCATTTGCGTTAATGTTATTATTCTTCATTGCTTAGCATATGCATGTAACTTATAATATTCTCCATAAATTATTATAATTATTAGCATATAGGGGTTTGTTATTGGCATATGTATATTAGACAACGAATGTATACATTATATTCTAAGCCTCCATTCCTTAATTATTTAGTCTATTATGGATAAGTATGATACAAATTATATCTTGCTATTTATTTTCTTGGGTCATGATAACTTTTATATTTTTCAGTAATTGTGTTTTCTCATTTCTTAATTTTATAGAGGCAAATTGTATCCAAAATAATTGAATAAATATATGTGTATCTTGAATAGGCTTTTGTTCAAAAAGGAACAACGATCAGTTAGTGAAGATATTTTCTTTTAATAACATTCTAACATATTTCAATCAGATTAGACTCTTATTTAGTCTTTTTTAAATAATAAAATAATATACATGCAAATGATGTTGTGTAATATTTTAATGATTTTTGTTGCATATGTTGATTTGATATTGTATGTGTATTACATGATTTTCATGTGAGTATCCATTATTATCTCTCTTAAAAATATTATACTATATTTTATGGATGGTACATAGTACATACATACAATACACATGTTTTTCTTACTAAGGATCACCCAATTTTAAAAAAGAAGAAAAAATATACCTAATAAGTCATTGTGGTTTCTGCAACAAACAAATCAAAGTTTAAAATGCCAACAAACAAATCAAAGAATAATAGGAATTTATCCAAATATCAAAATATCCAAAAAGAACATACATTAATGTGAATTTGCATTGGGAAAAATAACTATAATAACATCCCAACAATGTTTTCAACCTTATTGATTACAATAACCCTCACCTTCTCCATATATGAAGCAAAATAATCAACATAAAACCATTTTATAAATAATGTCAAGTATATAACTATTTTTATTAAAGTAAAGCCCTTAAGAATGCTTTTGACCACTTCTCAGCAGCCACAGGTCTTGTTGCTAATAATGGAAAATCTGAAGTGGTTACAGGGGGCATGCCCAATGATGTTGCAACTGCTCTTATTGCAGAAACAGGATTCCGAAAAGGTACGCTTCCCTTTAAATACCCAGGAATCCCTATCTCCTCTAGCAATCTCACAAAAAATGATGCCAATGTTCTTGTGGAGAAGATTCTCTCACGGATCAAAACATGGGAAAGTAGGCACATCTCTTATGCTGGGAGAGTCACACTAATCAACTCTGTTTTGATGGGGATTTATAGTTTCTGGGCAAGAATTATCATCATTCCTAAGCACACCATTGAAGAAATTACTCGCTTTTGTCGTAATTTTCTCTGGGGCTCCTCCTCTCATTATAGTAAAGCCCCTATGGTGGCCTGGGGGGTTGTTTGCAAACCAAAGCATTTGGGAGGTCTGGGTCTCCGAGACCTAACATCCTGGAACAATGCCAACATAGCCCGTCTTGTGTGGGCAATTCAGGGAAAAAAAGATAACTTATGGGTTAAATGGATTCATGCCAAATACATTCGAGGGTCAACCTGGTGGAACTACCAACCCCCATATGATGTCTGCACTTACTTTAAGCACCTCGGCCTTGTTAAATAATACTTCAAATGGGGTTGTGACCCTGGGTACAGATGGAACTGGAAAGGAGGGGGAACTACTGCAAGGGGAGATTACAATGCGACTGATGGATATTTTTGGAGCCTTGGAATCACAAATGAGATTGGATGGGCCTCAATTATTTGGAATCCACTAACAATCCCACGCCATTCTTTCATCACTTGGGTCCTTCTACATGGGAAACTTCCTGTAAGAGCTAGAACAATGCGTTGGCAAACTGGTGGCAACTCCCTCTGCCCCTACTGTGAATTGGAGATTGAAACTATCGACCACCTTTTCCTTGGTTGTTCTTTTGGGCAGGAGGTAAGGCAAACTATGAGATATTGGGAGCTTCATCATCTGTCCACCACCCAAGAATGGAGACACCACCTGGGTGAATCCCGAAAAACCAGCAAAGAAGCTCAACTGAATTGTGCTCTCCTCACAGTGTATGTCTGCCACATATGGACTGAACGTAACAACCGTGTCCACAAAAATCAAAGTGTTACTCCTCAGATGATGGTAACAAAAGTGAAAAATGATGTGATGAACAAAGTCCTTATGGCAGCAAAATCTAGTAATAAGTACAAAAGTCTAGTTGATATAGTTTTTAATATGTGAGTTGAGGGGACCCTCCCCTCCACCCCTTGTATGCTACATTGGTTTGTTAATATAATCTGTTTTTCTGTGCAAAAAAAATAACTATTTTTATTAAAATTAACAAATTAAATTCATTTCATAAAATATATAATTTAATTGCGACCCGTGCAATGCACGGGCTAAAGGCTAGTATTACCTATTCTCCACTTCATTTCTCAACTCATTTTTCACCATAACAATCCTCATTTTCCACTACCTATTAAAATAATACTAAACCTACTATTTATGTACTTGGTGTTCTCCATTTTGAAGAACACCATTGAGGATAACCTAACAAACTATTTGTATTGAGGTTATTAGGCTATCAACAATATCATACTTTT